>BSBK01014061.1:0-110000 GCA_027943335.1 Chamaecyparis obtusa
ATATATGTATGTATATGTATATGATATGTATATGTATATGTATATGTATATGTATGTTATATGTATATGTATATGTATATATATATATATGTATATATATATATATATATATATATATATATATATATATTTATATATATATATATTTATATATATATATATTTATATATATAAACTATTGGAAGTAGAGATCTATCAATTACCTATTTCTCGCCTTTCTATATGATATAATAATACAATAAATTCACACTTAATAAAATCCCTATATCTACGTGTTAAAATTTCGCGCACATATACAACAATCAAGAAAGAAAATAAGGAAATCATTTAAAAAATAATTAGCATAGACATCAAAGTTGAGCCTTTTAACACATCATGAGTTTGAATTCTATGCTATGAGGTTTTGACTCTTTTGTGAGGTGTAATTTTTATTTTGGATTTTTGTGAAATCCAATTCTTTTGCAATCTTGTTGGTGTTGTTTCTAGTCTGAAATATTACTTATCATTATTATTGGCTTCATATAATAATTGTTGGTACTAAAATTTCAGCAAGATATATAATTATTGTATATGATGTACTCTTATAAATATTGGTGCTGATATTATGCTATCATTAGGATAGATAAGAAAATCATTTGTTTGAATTGGATATTGATGTTGTTAGAAAATTGTTAACATATCATTAATCTTATATTTATGTAATTATTGTTGTTGTTATGAGCTTGTCCATATAAAGTCTCTTTTTCTGTTTTCTTGATTTAAATAGTATTATTGTTATAATGTTATCATGATAAAAAATATTTAAGGGAAAATAAATCTTTGTTTTTTTATAGAAAATACACGTATATTTACTGCATGTTCTTAGATTTAAGATATACTTATCATTGATGATGTCCTAATATCATTATTGTAGCTGATATAATCTTTATCATTACAATTTTATTTAAAAATATATTAATTGGTTATGTTTTATGTTACTTTTATATAGCTATATTTAAATTTTGTAATGATATATTAAGGAATTTGATAAAAATATTCTTATCCATTTTGAATAGTCAGACTATTGTAAAGATTGGCATATTTGAAAATGTCAATAAAATAAGTAGATACTCATGGCCATGTTTACAAAATTTATGACATAACTCTATGTATTTTATTAAATTGTAAATTTCAAATAATGTTATGGAATATAAGTAAATTTATATTAGCTCGTCAAAAGAAAATACATTAGTTTTTTTATTTGGGAGATAGGCATGTGCAAAAAGACTTTATAGAAGTGATTGATGTTGCCTACTTTTCATCATATGCAGAATCTTGTTTATGAATAGCTTTTAATAAACACGCACTTCTAATAATTGATGATTTTATATCAATTAATCTTACTTAGAATTTATCTCATTAAATTGTGTATCAAGAACTTGTCATGCAAGTATAAGAAAATGACATAAATATTCAGATCATCTTGATATAGAATCAAGTATTTGTACTAGTTACTAACTATAATAATGGTTTGTTTGGGCTATTCTTACTTAAATTGTAAGATTATAAGATAATCATCAATTGAAATTATCAAATTGATCTTTTGGTATTGTCCCTCACCTATTAATAAATTGTTAACATAGCATTAGGTCACAATCTTTCTTACTATCAAGTATATGTTTATTTGAGTTAGAGCTTGTAAGTGAGAATTTTATAATATCATCTTAATAGGGTTAGTAGTTCAATAAGAATTTTTGTATTCTATGCATATTAATCTAGAGATTGTCAATAATATTAGTAAAGATAATATATTAGGATATATATTATTTTGACAACTTGATTATGAATGGGTATCCTTTTAAGAGTGATTTTGGAGCTAACAATTATTTTATTAAGAAAGTAAATTGCACACTCCATAGAAGGCATACAATTATATTGTTATGATTACAGATAATCTTATGATGTCATTGAAATAGAAATTCAATCAAGCAATATTATATCATTAATACATGTTATAACACATGATTATTATCAAGATGAAACTCCTATTTTATTCTTGAAATAATTGCATTTTGAAGGCCTTGTGAGAACTAAACTTAGATTACAAGTAAATATGGGAATATTAACTTTCATGTTAACCTCAAATGAAAACTCATGGAGTTTTATTGCATAGTATATCTCTATCTAGGATTTCATGTCTTCTTCACCTGAGTACGTGGCATCTAATGAGAATAAACTGTCTAGGGACTTGGACCCTAGAAAGAGTTTCATACCAACTCCTACCGTTATTTAAAAGTTTTTTTTTTAAATTTAAAGTCAAACTATGATGTCTTTGTGATATACATAGGCAAGGCCATCACTAATGAGTCCCCAAGATACTAGGTCAGACCCTTAGGAATTGCACTTTTGAGTTACCCACAAACTTTTGACTTCTTCTTATTGTTTTTGATTAAGTAGAACAGGTTTTAGAAGGCTCCTAAAAACTACAAAAAAAAAATAGTTTCGATTAAAAGATCAGAGAGTAGCTAAAGAAAAGCAGTAGAGAAATAGGCCATAGACAGGCTGAAAAATAGACATTCACAAAAAAGTAAAAGTCTAGGCAGAGAAAAAGAGAGGGGCAGAGAAAAGGATCAGGCAAGGTTCCTGAGCATTATTGCAACATTGCTTTTGAGAATCTCCATCTTCTCTATTGCTTCTTTTATTTTCTAGATTTCAAGGGATCCTTCTTCAGCCAAATTTTTCCTTGTCTTGGCTCTAGTTCTCTTACCTAGACCTTCATTAGACTTCTCCTTTTTATCCTCAGTGGTCCTTTGCTCTTCCTTACTATCCATATTCTCTTCCATTTTATCAATAAGTAGCTTGATGTTCTCATTGGAGGATTTGAGGATCTTAAAATTTTGTTCTGCTATGCCTTTAAGTGTATCTTCAAGTCTTTTCATACCTCTTTCCAAATGGTCAATCTAGAATCCAGGCAGTGCTTGTGTTCTGTGGCTTTGTGATCCTCTTCAGCCATGCTCTAGACTTTGTCCTTGAGATCATCAATTTCAAAGAAAAGCCATTTGAATGACCTGAACTAGTCCAACATACTATTCTTTTCATTGTTAAGGAAGTTCATCTCCATCTCCCTGGCCTTGTCGCTAAGGACAACCAGAGTGGGGTCTATCAGATCCTCCTTCTGAATTCTGCCATCAATGTCCTCAAGGATTTTGTGGTTCACAGCTTCTCTAATGATCCCCATACGCACTGTGTTCATATTGAAGTTCCTCCACACCTTTTTCCCTTTTCCTGAGTCTTGGCTGTGATACTCCCCCGACTGATTTTTTCCATCTTAGTTCTCTTGCAAATTGGGGGATTGGGTAGATGGGGTTACCCTATTTTTTGTTGGGCTCCTCTATTTTAGGATCCTAATAATTATCTTTGGATCCTGAAGGAGGAGGGGGAGATTTGTCTTCACTGATGGTAAGGTCAACTGAGAGATGACCTAGGAAATCCCCCTTGGTATTAGAATTTACCCCTTTGGCCTATGTCATCTTCTTATTGGTCTCCCCCTCAGAATTTCCCTCCTCATCATCTATGTTCATTTCTTCTTCATTGTCATTATACTCCTCATTTGAGGGTATCTCCTTTTTGGCCTTCTTTTTGATGATTTTTTCTTTTTTGACTGAGCTCGAGAATCTTTTCTTTGAGGAGGACCCTTGTTTCATTTTTTTGATCTCTTCTTCCTTGTTGTCCTCAGAGTGCTTTCCCTCATAGTTTCCTTCTAAGGGGATGTAATTTGAACCTGAAGCTTCACTTTTTTCATTTTCCTCTGCTATCTCCTTTCCTAGAATTTGGGCTTTAAAGTGTTCATAAATTAGCAATAACAGACCCTCATGCAAAGTTGGGTTAGCAAAGTTCTTCTCCCTAAAACCATCAATGTTATCATTTATAGAAGAATAAAGATAGAATGGGATGGATACCTTCATTATGTGCCTGAAGTGGTTTAGCAACACAAAGTGGTAGGTCCTAATTCTATCGAACCTAGTGTCCATAGTGACATAAGAGATAAGGGCCTTGAGAACATACTTCCACAACATTTTCATACCCTTGGGATGGTAGTAGGTTCCCGTTTTGACAATAAATTTCTTCTCATCCTCATCTCTCACAAAGTCATTGACAGCATTCTCAGATATTTTGCAATCCTTGTAAAATTTTTTGCCAACGATGGGAATGCCTGTGACCTTGGAAATGACCTCCTCTGTCACAGTAAATGTCTTTCCCTCTATCTCCACAACCCCTTCATTCCAACTTTTCATGAAGATGTTTGTAACCACTTTCTTGTTGTCGTGAAGCCTTTCGATGAAAGTGGTGATTTTCACTTTCTACAGAGCATTCCAAACCTTGGTGTGTCTCTTACACTTCACACAATCATTCTCGGGCTCCCTTCTATGTCTTTCCCCAACCATCTCTCTATCACAGATATGGGCATTTCTCTAGTTTGACTGAGACCTATTGATGTCAAGCTTTCTAGCGATAGTCGTTAAAAACTTTCTTTTTTTACTTTGAGCTAGATTTCTATTCTTAGGAATGAAAGCCTAGAAAGCGTGCCAAGGGGATGTGTAGTAATTAGCCTTTCTGTCCCTCCAGTACATGTCATTTATGGAATGACCATTACAAAAATCCCCATTACTTTTCATTTTTTTTTTTTTATGATTCCCTCGGTACTTTGGAGTCTATCCATTTCAATTAGATCCTTCAGTTGGCAAGGGAGATCTCCACCATGATGCCAAATCTTAGCTTCCTTAACAACTCCCAGGTTTGCAAACTAGTCAGTGACACTGTTGGCTTCCTTGTACACATGGGAGATGTACATCGCTTCAAAAGAGTTAAGGATAGCCCATGTTTCTTCAATCATGTTGGAAATAGACCATGATGAGGTATGGTTGAGATTTAGGCAGGTTAATGATTTTCATGGAGTCTCCTTCGAGCCAGAGCTTCTTGATCCCAATGTCATGGGCAAGTTTGGTAACTTGGAGGGCTGCACTCACTTCTACAAAGTGGTTAGTTTGAGGTTTGAGAGGTAAGATAACCACCGCTAAGCCAAACCCAAAGCAGTTTCTGATAATTCCTCCACTTCCAGTCTAGCCAGGGTTCCCTTTGGTAGCTCCGTCAAAGTTGGCTTTGGACCAGTCGGCCGGGGGGAAACTTTAGGTGCAATAATGTCTTTTCTCCTCAGCCACGTCCAGGGCCTTTCCTGCAAAATGATTAGTGCCTCCATAGTAATAGAAATTTTCCTTTACTGCAAACTAGATCTTATTAAAAATAATTTTAGGAGGAGAGAAACAATCCTGAAAAATGTGATTGTTGCATTCTTTCCAAATTCCCCAGCAGAAGTGAGGAAGGATCCATGAGTGAAATAACTGGAAATCTAAATTAAACTTGGTGAAAGCCCATTGAGAAAAAAGTTCTTAGAAAGATAGGGGAAAGCACTAGGATAAATCTAGAGCAGAAAGGAGGAGGTTCCAGATGTTACTTACAAAAGAGCAATGAATAAATAGGTGATCCACCGATTCCACTTGGCATCTATAGAGCACACACTTGTTGGGGATCTGGAAGCCTCTCTTGATGATATTGTCAACTGTAAGAATGCGGTTCTGGAGCAGGAGCCAAAAGAAGACATTGATTTTGGAAATAAGACCAGGGACCCAAGCTTTAGCCCAAAGTAGTTTTGCTTCTTGAGTTTGAGGTAGTTGGGTGGAGTAAGTAGAAGCCACAGTGAAGTTACCATCTGGAGACCCTTCCCAAATTATCTCATCCTGAGTGGAGGAGGGAGAGACCACATTGAGGGAAATCATCAGGGGATCCAGCTCCTGAGAAACTTGGGAGAGATCCACCCATTTATCATCCATTCTATAGTTGCTGGCTTGGGAACCGTAAGTGTTGGTACACACATCTCTCTAAACAGTCTCACAATAGGTAAAGATAATCATGCCATTGTCTATCTTAGGGGTAATATATCTATGCTAAGGATTACCTATTCCTGGGATCATGAAATGCATTTAGATTGTCAACCCAGGGACATAGAATTGAAATGGGACAACACAGTTTGTGCATTAAGTTCCTTTAGGAGTCATAACACCTATGCTATAGGAAGATAAAATGCATGAAAGGAATCTATGCTATTGCTATAGGAAAGTAAACATACTTGACTATTGAATGGAATTACTGCAAAAAACTTATGAAATGAATCTAAGCCTGTCTAACAACATAAAACATTCACTATACCTGTCTCTGCAAATGCTGCAGGAGTAAAATAGTAACTCTATTTGAAAATAGGAAAAGTACATGAAGCAAATCTATTCTAACTTAATCTAATCCACCTTCCAAGTGGGCCCCCTTAGTTGGCTTCTGCTAACTACTCAACACAAGAAATAATCCAAAATCACTCTTCCATTAAATCCTTCTTAACTGGTTACATAACAATTGAATAACTCATGAGGAAAAAAATAGAGAAACTTCCACTATACTGAATACATAATTCTATCTTTTCTCATTACCTACTAAATCAGTCAAAATCCCTTTATATCAAGGATTGATGCTTATTGAAAACATAACAAAAAAGTCTCATTAAACCTTGCCAAATATGGAGGAGACAAAACAACCACGACATAATACAATTACTGTTGACAACAGAATAACAGTTCTGAGGAAATATAGCAGGACTGTTTCCCTATATTCTCTGGAACAACAAATCCTTTCTAAGTGTGACATATCCATCGAAATCATGCTGGATTCTCCCGCCATGGTTGGTCTTCTAACACTCCTTCTTTAATGTAGTTGCGCCACTCTTTACATTGCTCCTTGTTTACTTGAAATGTTAGTAACATTTGGTACACATATGCAAGTCAACATTTCCAACTCCTACTTAAATGTTAGAACATAGCTTGAAATAACTATATGAAGTACTGCATTATATTTATAATAGTTAGCAAAACATATCACTCAAGATACCCATAGATTTTGTGTCTTTAGTTGTACTTAGCATAAGTTCACATAGGTATAAGTCATAAATGTTTTTGAAATTTTTGTCAGAGCATCAACAATATATGAAGATTATAACAAAATTGAGGCAATAATTGGACTCATCATCTTCCCCCTACTAATAGAATGCTTTTCCTCAAGCATTGTATTTCCTGGCTATGGTCCTGAAATCACCAATAGCCATCTTCCCCTTCTTTCCACTCCTGAAAGTGTAGTAAAACCCCCTTGTGTGTTCCAAGTGATCTCCTTGGTGCTCCTCAACCAACTGATTCAATCTAGTAGCATTGATGTCATATAGGGGCCAAAAGAGTGTAGGTGGTTGGAAGGATAAGGGCATCCATAATTCCCTTCTAGGCTATTGCCCCAGCTGCATGTATTTATTTACTTTGTGGATAGCTGCTTCATAGTTAATTGGACTATGTGGTTCTACTTTCCTGAAAGCTTCTAGCAATCTATTCCACTTGCTTCTGACCCCTGAAAGAGCTCTTTGTACTATAAAATTGGACAATTTCTAATAATCTCTATAAACTTTATCCCTTAATGCATGTACTTTCTCCCTTATTTCAGGCTTTGGTCTCCCATAAGTCAAATTGAGCCAATCTCTCAAAAGGACATCAGGCTTATGTGACTCAGCCCTTAATGGAAAAGGCTTAGATTTCTCCAAATCCCTGTAGGTGTTCAGCTGTCTGTCATAGTTTTTCTCATTATGCATCCATGACATCAAGGCCCTTAAGTGAATGTTCCCTATATAGAGAAGGGGATTCCACTCTGTTTCATGTGGGATAATAAAATTGTGCAAATAGAGATCACATAATAGATTTTGTTTCCATGATGGTAGAGTCTGATAGAAACCATAAAATTCTTGGGCTGACTTTAATTCACAATCAATATCCTTGATTGTCACCATAAGTTAGAATAAAAGAAATTGCTCCTTTAAGAAAATAGCATATATCATAGGTGGTGGTCTAAAAACTATGACCTGGTCAGCTAGTTTTAGGGCCTTGTCCATTTGCTATTTTTATTTCTTTAGCTGCTCCTTGAGAGCTTCAATTTCCTCATTCTTATCAAACATCTCCCTTTGCATTTGATTTCTTTCCTACTTCCACCATGTCTTCTAAAAGATAAAATGGTTGTATAGATGAAAGAGGATAGACTAAATTATTGATGAAGGGAACTCTTGCATCTGAACTTTATTTTTCTTCTCTTTAGCAACCTACTGAAAGTAGTCAGTGAACCACGTTGATTGGTAGGGTATAATGGATACATTGGAATATACAAGATGTTGAGGAGGAGTAGATTGAACATTCACATGAATACTTTCTTGCATTACATCGGTGCTCAGCTTAGGCATTCCCTGATCATTCTGTGGCATGCCATTGCTAGGTTCTTTCTCATTAGGAGATTCCTCCATATGTTGGGGTTCTTCCTGCATAGGGGAGTCATTAGGAATATATTCAATAGAGGGTTCTTTAGCAGGTTTCGGTGTTGGAATATTTGGGTTTTGAAGGGAAGGTGGAGACACTTATCCTTGCATGCAAGGGCTTCTACACATAGTTGCCTCTTCAACCACTATAGTTTTAGGTGGGCAAGATCTTTTTGGCTTATGTGCTGTAGGAGTAGATGTTGTAGGAATAGAGATTGCAGGACTCAACCATTTTCTTTTATTTATTTGAATTGCAGGGTTTGAAATTTCACCTTCTAAGTTAGGGATTTCTTTTCCGACTTTCTATTTTCCTTTTCTTGAGGAAGAAGTTGGTATATTACTCTCTGGATTAGGTTCAGGAGATAGGTTTTCTGGGGGTAATTTTGGTTCTTTTTCTTTCATAGCTGCTTCTTTAGTAGGCCCGAAAGATTCTACTGCATCTTCTAGAGGTTGGGCCACAGGATTTACTTGGGGTTGCAAAGTTTTAAATTGAACAAATTCTACCCATGACATGGGAGAAACATCCCTAAGATATTTTTCAACCAAAATCTTGATTAGGGCATGGTGGCTTATGGAATTTGCATTACCCTTTTGTGTTTCCTCAGCACTAATGCTTAACATATTATAAAGAAAATTGGGAATATTTGTTGGATACAATTGTCTGAAGGAGATTGTTGGAATGATTATGTGTTGTCTTTGATGTCACATAAATGTCATATCAATTGTCAGCTCAGTCGGTCAGCAAAGCAGTTCCCAGTGTCTATCGAGCTCAGTCAGTTAGTAGATCAGTTCCCAGTGTCTACCGAGACCTCTCGGGTGTCAAAAGAAAAGTATGGCAGAAAATAGTGTTAACCGAGCATCCTCGGTTATCGAAGGAAAGTTAGTGTTTATCGAAGAATTTGCAGTACTTACTAAGTTCTCTCGATCACCAAAGGAAATATTTTTCGGATTAATGTTTGCCGAGCAAGGTCAGCCCAGTAAAGGATTTTGTCAATGTGAGAAATAAAATTGGTTTATTCCAGCCAACTGTTGTAATGATTAGTAATGTTTTGTAATAATTATTAGTGTTGACTTGACAATCTGAATGGTATATATATAGAAGGTCAAGTTGTGAATTAGGAGGAACAAAAAGAAAGTGAAAGAGAAGAGTAGTATGAGCGAATTTTGAAGGATGGTTAGATATCCTTAAAGAGCAGCAAAGATATATTTGATCAGGAAGGATCTAGTGAAGTAGAACAAAGATCTATAATCAGCAATTCAGTTGCATCACTATTCAGGTCACTTCATTGTTACTTTCTTACCATTGTAGCAGTGATTTCAAAATCTCCTAACCGAGTTGGTTTAACAACCATTTTGTAAATCCTCTAACAAGGTGACAGTTCCATTGAATTGTTTCAAGGCCTCTTACAAGGCCACTCCTAGTAGGGTGATTAAATCCTCTAACAAGGTCACACCTAACAGTGTGTTTTGTAACCTTTTACCGGGTTGGCTCCTAACAGGGCATCACTTCAGAAGAGTGAAAATCAATAACTAGTTACATTGGTGGTTTTTCCCATATTGGGTTTCCACGTTAAATTTGGTGTCTCTTGTGTTCATGGTATTTTCTTTATTCATGCATGTTAATCACTGATGAATGCTTAAGAATAATTTTAATTAACACTCTCTGCAATTACCGAGTTTTAGCATTTCTCTATATGTCAGCAATAAATAATTTAATAGGACATCTAAGGCATCAGTGGTAATATTTTGTGGTTAACTGATTCACCCCCCCCTCTCAGTTACTTCATCCATATTTCCAACAATATTGACTTGAAGATTATGCCTGATACAGCTAAGAAATTTGAAATGATGGGCATGCAGGTTCAAAAATCTTCCTTCACAAGTTAAATACCTAATAATGTGTGTAGCTAGTTCTGGAAATGATTGTGGAAGAGACAATCTCATGCACACCTGCTTAGTAATTTCAAGCGGAGGATCACTCGGCCTGGAGAATTGAGCTCAAGATGATCTAGCATCATGCTCATTTGGATAATGTTCTCCAACAACTGGTAACACTGTAACTTTTTGAATTCTCTCGTCAGTAGCAACAACTATCAAACCCCACATAGTTGCTTGTCCCTCTTCAAAAGTGCTCATGAATTCTGCTGCAACCTCCTCATTAAATTCTGTCAGCTGAAGAAAATAGCCAAGCTAGCCGCATGCATTGAATCTGTGGACTGCTTCAACATCTGCTAGCAAAATACCATGGATGACTGGTTCATGTCTCTGTAATTGTCCACCCATCTTAGCAATGCCCAGTCTTCAATTTTTTGCTAATCCTTAGTCTCCCTACACTCTGCAAATACCTTCTTGAAATTCCAATTGATATTCTTGAAAATACTGATATTTTTTCTTACATTACCTCTATTGTGCTTAACATGATCAATAATAATGTCATTGATTTCAGAGGACATCACAACCTTAAGTGCGAGTTACCTCACAATTTAATTATGGTCCTTTTAAAATCATGTCAAGTTCAGGAAATTAGAATTTGAAAGTATGACAAATGTGTAGAGGATTAAAAGAATTAATGGAACGTATCCTAAGTACAACATTGATGTGACAGGGATGTGACAAGGGTAGTTTAGGAATGACACTTGGAAGTTAGTAAAATTTCTCTACCCCCTATGAAAGTTTAACAAGTGTCCTCACTTGATAAATTGAGCACAAGGTTGGGAAACTAGCTTAATGCATATATTATATAATTAATGCAGTACTAGATATAATTAATTAAACCTATGTGCTAAAAGTAAGTAAGGAGTTGTAAAGTTGTACTTGGTGATTAATTACTATACACGAATGTGAGTTGATGAGAGTGTCAATTCCAACGACCGCATAAGGTTGCTGACGTGGAAGTTTATTGAAAGCATTTGAAAATAGAAATTATGGGTGACATGGTGTTTGAGTGGGTGGTAGAAATAGAAATGAGATGAATTGGTGAGAAGAAAAGAGAAAAATGAATGAAGAAGTATACCTTATTAAATGAAGTTTTATTATGAGTGTTGGCGAATGTATGTCATGGTGATGGTGCAAGAGGAAGGCTTTCACCTTCTACTGCAGGAACTGTTTCCTAAGGGACTGTTAAACTATGCATGTTGAACTATTTCAAGAATTCTTCTTTGGTTTGAGGCTTGTGATACAGGCACAAGTGGTGCCCTTTGACAAGTATCTTAAATTATACTAGATCAATTGTGGTCAGCTGAACTGCTCCATTATCAAAGACATATTGAATTTCATAGGGTCCTAGCCATCTGGTTTGTAGCTTTCTTGGGTTCTCCTTGAATCTGGAATCATATAATAAAGCCCAATCTCCTACTTGAAATTTCTTGTTCTTGATATGTGAATAATGCCATCTTTTCCTTTGGTTCTGGATTAGCTCAGTCCTCTCTAATGCTATTTTGCACATTTCATCTAAGGAATTGATATGGAGTAGGTGTTCTAATTATGCTGTAGGAAGATTGATGTTTAGCTCAAGTGTTGTGCGCAATATTTTGTGTTCAAATTCTATGGGAAACATTTCTTCTTTTCCATACACCAATTCAAATGGTGTGAACCTTGTTGTTGTCTTCCATGTGGTACGGTAAGCCCAGACTACTCCTGTTAATCAACTTCTCCAATCTTTGTGATGCAATTGTACTATCTTTGTTAATATGGCCTCTATTTCTCTATTTGTCACCTCTGCCTATCCATTTGCTTGCGGATGATAAGGACTAGACTTACGATGCCTTATGCTATACTCCTTTATTAGCTCAGTGATTAGATTTGATGTGAATTGTGCTCCTTGGTCTATTACAAGCTCTTTGGGGACTCCATACCTGGTAAAAATTTCTTCATACAAGAATTTTTCTACTTTTTGATCCCTTGCATTCTGCATAGCTTTCACTTCGACCCATTTTGTCAGATAATTCATACAAACCAAGATGTAGGATTTTCCATATGATGGAGGATCAATTGGTCCGATGAAGTCCATACCCCACTTATCAAAGGGTGTCATTACTACTTGTGGATTAAGTGGCATCTCATCTAATTTCATTGGATGACCCATCCTCTGACATTTATCACATTTTTTTGTATAACTGGATGCATCTTTGTGTAATTGAGGCCAATAATATCCCGTTGTTAAGATTTTTAGGGATGTTCACTTGGCTGCAAAGTGACCTCCACAAGGCTCATCGTGACAAACATGGAGTATATCATATACTTCATCTTCTCTCACACACCTTCTCATAATTTGATCTGGACCAGTGTAAAATAGATTTTTATCTATCCATGAAAACTAAAAGCTTTTTCTTGTCTTTTTGAGAAAAATGTGGGGGCATCTTATTTGCTGCAAGATAATTGGCCATGTCTGCATACCATGGGTTTTTGATTGCTATATGGAATAGGTGTTCATCTAGAAATGTATCTTCAACCTGAGTAGTGTCTTCATCAGTATTTTGTAGTCTAGACAAGTAGTCAGCAACTACATTGGCCTTCCCTAGCTTATCAACAATTGTTATATCAAATTCCTACAATAGTAAGAGCCATCTTGCTAGTCTACCTATTAGAGCAGGTTTGTTCATTAGATATTTTATTGCTGAGTGATCAGTGTGAAAAAAAATGGAATAGCCTATGACATAGTGTCAAAATTTGTTCAATGCATAAACTATAGCTAGGAGTTCCTTTTCAGTAACTGTGTAGTTCAATTCAGGGCCATGGAGGCTTTTACTGATATAGTAAATTACATTCTCAAGGTTAGAAGGCTTTTTTCCTAGCACAACACCTATGGCATAATCTAATGCATCTATATGGATGTGGAATGGAATAGACCAACTGGTCCTTTTAGGACTGGTGCAGTTGTTAGGAGTTTCTTTAGCTACAGGAAGGACTCATCACATGCTTGTATCCAGATAAATTTAGCTTCTTTTGTAAGCAATGTGTAAAGAGGATTAGCAATTTGACTGAAATTTTGAATAAAGCATCTATAGTATCCAGCATGTCCTAAAAAAGATCTTACATCTTTTTGTTTAGTAGGAGTAGGTAGTGTAAGTATTAACTCAACTTTAGCTGGGTCCACTTGAATTCCTGCTGCTGATATGAAATGCCCAAGTACTACTCCTTCCTGAATCATCATAAAGATTTTCTCACTATTAAGGGATAGATTATGCTCCTTACACCAGATTAGCACCTTTTCAAGATTGTTCAAATCCTCTTCAAATGTCACTCCAAATGCTATAAAGTCATCCATATATATCTCCATACAATCATGTGATATGTTAGCAAAAATACTAATTACAGCTCTTTGAAACGTTGCTGGAGCATTACACAACCCAAAAGGTAGAACTGAATATGCATATGTCCTCCATGGACATGTGAATGCAGTCTTCTCCTGATCCTCTAGAGCAATAGTTATCTTCTTGTATCCACTATATCCATCAAGAAAGGAAAAATACTTCTTACCAGCCAAAGTATCAAGTACTTGGTCAATGAATGGTAAGGGGAAGTGATCTTTCTTGGTAGCCTTATTTAACTCCCTGTAATCCACATAGATTCTCCATTTACCCCCATTTTTGGTCACTATAACCAGAGGTGATACCCATTTACTATTAGATATAGGATATATAAAGCCAACATCTAATAGATTTTGCAATTCAGTTTTGACTATCTCCCTTAATGTTGGGTTAATCCTTCTTTGAGGTTGATGAAGGGGTAGGATTCCTTCATTGATATATATCCTATGAGTACATAGTGTAGGACTTAACCCCTTCATATCCCCATAGTCCCATGCAAATGCTTTCTCATGTGTTTGTAGCAGTTTAGTTAGTTTCTCCATTTGTTGTGGAGGCAGCTTGTTATTTACATGGAGATTATGACCTTTAGAAAGTTCCACAATAGTTGTAAGGTCAAGCATGGACACTTTAGGGATATGACTTGTGTTTACTTCACTAGGTAGCAACTGGTGGATAATATTGGGTTCTGAAGGTAATACACAATTCTCAAGATTATCTTCATATGTAGTTAACTCTAACACATAACTCTTAGATATATCTTTGGTTACAACACAATCATTATTGAGAATGCTCCCAATGACTTCATCTTCCTCTTGTAGCTTTAGAAAGGATTGCCTATGTAACATCATGAGCTGAACCACATAATTTAGTTCTTCTTCCCCATCTCCTAAGTCTAGCCATATAGGTGTACTCAAATCTGGCTGCGGTTGAGCTGGAGGATACAATGCTAGTTTCTTAGTGGCTTGCCCATCTGAAATTGTCATGTTCCCTGATCTAAAAATTATGTTTGCATCATCTATTTCTAACCATGGACATCCTAGAATAATAGGGTAACCAACAAGATTAACCTTTGGTGAGAGGATCATGAAATCAACAGGGTACTCCCAAGAATCTAAGGCAACTATTATGTCTTCTATCATTCCATCAGGGGTAACAGTAGAGCTATCTGCTAATTGCAATATTGTTGGAGTAGCTCTCAACCCTTCAATGCTTAGTTTATTCATAGTATCTTTAGTCATTACATTAATGACAACACCTAAGTCTATTAATGCATTTTTGAGAGATTGGCCATTAATGATGATATTCACAACTAGACTCCTTGGATCTGAATATTTTCGTATTACCAGTTTTCCTAACATGATAGCAGCCAATTTTCCTATAACATGAACTGTTGTAGAATCATTTTTCTTTCTTCCAAGATTTTTAAGACAAGCTTCTTTTATTGCTTTTCCATAAACCGGAACATCTTTTTTTTCTTGAAAATAGGGGAATCTAGACATGCATGTTCTTAAGTTGGTCAATGATATCAAATGGTTGGTCTTCTTTTGGTATGGGCTTGTCCATGGTGAGCCTCTGAGGAAAAGGTGGTTTAACTGATGTATGAGCATTAGCTAAGTTGGAAACATTTTATGATGCAACAATATTTAGCAAATCATTCTCTAGAATTGGTACTGATGCTGTAGGAAGGTCTGGTACTTCAATGATAAGTGGTGTTTCAGGTGCTGGAAAGGTAGTACCCGATCTTAGGTGTATATTATCTATATCAAGTGCATAGGTAGGGTACTATTGAGCATCAGTAGCATACATTTGCTGCTATGGCTTTTGACTGTTGGGATTCAGTTGAGGTTGAGTAGGTAATTGTGTTTTCTTTTGTGGACCTGTGTTTGGAGGTGGTGGCATTATTGCAGGTATATTTGTTGGAGGTGGTAGAGGTGGAGATCCAGGATTTGGACTAGGCCATTGCTGAGGTCCTCTCCACTGGTTAGTGGGCTGCCAATTCTCTTGTGGTTGTTGCCATTGGTTTGGAAATTGTGACCATTGGGGTTGCTATGGAGGATACCATTGATTCTATTCATTATTTGGCCAAGCATTATTCCAAGTGGGTTGATTATATTGTGGAGGAATTTGGACATTCTAGTTTTGCCACTGACTATTATAAGGACTTGAAATTTGTAATGGGTCTTGAGGCATACCTTGTCTCATGGCCCATGGCCAACATTGAGCAAAAAAGAATATTTGCTCATCGTCTCTTTCTATCTTCAAGTATTCAGTTGGAAGATGCTGATTCTTAAGGTTTGCGACCAATTTGCACTGACAATCCTTCTTTTGTTTGCGACAATGTAGACAGTATTCAGCCAGCTTCACCTCTACATCTGCATGTTTCTTCTTGGTAGTCATCATATCTAGGTGTGTAGCGACATCATTTATGATGTCTTTCTTGAAGTCTGACAACATGTTTGAAATCTTCATCTTTGAAATACCAAAGCCACTTCCTTTAGCCACCATTGAGCGAAATCCCCTTCCTTTCTTGACTGCTACTCTAGAATAGTTCATACAAATCTTCTGAAGGTCATCCCAGGAAGACTAAGATATATCACCTCTAGCCATGAGGTCCAGAGCTTCAATATAATTTTCATTCACTCCTCTTAGAAAAATCAGCTTTTTTGAATCCTCCTGCAATGCATGTTGCAGGTTATTTTGTAAATTAAATAAGAAGTGTGATATGTAGTCCTCTAATGTCTCATCTTCCCTTTGTGACATATGAAAGATGTCATCTCCTTTTGAATCACTTCCCTTGTAGTATTCCTTATACTTTCTTAGAAACAAATCTCTCATTCCATACCAATTAGCTACTGCATTTTCTCCTAAGCCCATGAACCATCTAAGAGCTGACTCCTTTAGCATTGTTGGGAACAACTTAAGCTTATGACTATAAGTATTATAGTCAGAAGTTTGACACAGTATGTTAAATTCGAACAAAAAGGTGTCAGGATCCTCCATAATAAGTCCATAAAACTTTGGAAGTGCTGAAGCAAGTATGTTCTTGAGGTTAGGATTGTTGTTAAGACTTGGAATTGTAAATGGAAATGTAGGAGCTGCCATTATTGGAGGTGTTGGATATTGAAAATGTGGCTGGAAAGTATTGTTGACTAGAGATTTTTGGACAACAGGTGGTCATGGAGTAGGATTACTATGGAAACTGGTTAATATTTCTACAAAAGGATGGAGGTCAAATGTTTCTTGGGTGTCTTCTTCTTCTATTGAAGATGATCAACAAACTTAGGACTGGCGTCAAGAAATGGTAACTCAAGTTCTTCAAAATATTCTTTCAGTTTAATAGGTTCTTTTGGAAGAAATCTACCATGAACATCTCGCCTTCTTCGATGCATGCAAGTAAGTTGATGACTTGTGAAGCAAGCTCATAACTTCTTGGTATTGACTAATAATAGGAAACTAATCTGAAAAAAATAAATGACTCATTAAGGTTCCTAGTTTGACACCATCCTCGGCAACGACGCCAAAAATGAACAGTCTCACAATAGGTAAAGATAATCATGCCATTGTCTCTCTTAGGGGTAATATATCTATGCTAAGGATTACCTATTCCCATCATGAAATTCATTTAGATTGTCAACCCAGGAATGTAGACTTGAAATGGGACAGCACAGTTTGTGCACTAAGTTCCTTTAGGAGTCATAACACCTATGCTACAGGAAGATAAAATGCATGAAAGGAATCTATGCTATTGCTACAATAAAGTAAACACACTTGAATATTGAATGGAATTACTGTAGAAAACTTATGAAATGAATGTAAGCCTGTCTAAAAACTCAAAACATTCACTATAACCATCTTTGCAAATGCTACAGGAACAACCATAGTGGCAATGCTGCAGGAGTAAAACAGTAACTCTATTTGAAAATAGGAAAAGTACAGGAAGAAAATATATTCTAACTTAATCTAATCCACCTTCCAAGTGGGCCCCCTTGGTTGGCTTCTACTAACTACTCAACACAAGAAATAATCCAAAATCACTCTTCCATTAAATCCTTCTTAATTGGTTACATAACAATTGAATAACTCATGAAGAACAAAATAGAGCAACTTCCACTATACTGAATACATAATTCTATCTTTTCTCATTACCTACTAAATCAGTCAAAATCCCTTTATATCAAGGATTGACACTTATTGAAAATATAACAGAAAAGTCTCATTAAACCTCGCCAAATATGGAGGAGATAAAACAATGATGACATAATACAATTACTGTTGACAACAGAATAATATTTCTGAGGAAATATAGCAGGACTGATTCCCTATATTCTCTAGAACAACAACTCCTTTCTAAGCATGACATATCTATCGGAAGCATGCTGGATTCTCCTGCCATGGTTGGTCTTCTAACTCTCCTTCTTTAATGCAGTTGTGCCACTCTTCACACTGCTCCTTGTTTACCTGAAAGGTTAGTAACATTAGGTACACATATGCAAGTCAACATTTCCAACTACTTAAATGTTAGAACATAGCTTGAAATAAATATATGAAGTACTGCATTATATTTATAATAGTCAGCAAAACATATCACTCAAGCTACCAATAGATTTTGTGGCTTTAGTTGTACTTAGCATAAGTTCACATAGGTATAAGTCATAAATGTTTTGGAAATGTTTGTCAGAGCATCAACAAAATATGAATATTATAACAAAATTGAGGCAATAATTGGACTCATCACTCTCCAGGTATTGAGAGTCTCACAGTCTCTCAAGTGTCCCATCTGAAGCTAGTTGTCATTCCAGAAGTTTATGGCCTGACCATTTCCTATCTTCCATTTAGCTTTGGATTTAGCCAAATCCTTAGCATTGAGAAGACCATTCCATATAATAGATCCTTTCAGAGAGTTTGTCTCTTCAAAGAAGGTCTTTATTGAGTTATGTGATAGGTATTTATCTTCAATAATGTCTCACCATTCCCCTTTGTTGTTGAAGATATGCCATATCTATTTGGCTTGAAGAGCTTTATTAAACAGTCTAATTTTCCTTATTCCAAGGCCCCCATCTTTCTTAGGACAACATAATTTTTCCCAGGAAATAAGAGGTATATGCTTGTGATCCTCAGTACCAAACCAAAGGAATATTCTTTGAATTCTTTCCATAGCCTCCACAACTTTAGCAGGGATGGAAAAGAGACTTAGAGCATAGGTTGGGAGGTTTTGCAAGGTGGATTTGACCAATTGTATCTTTCCTTCTTGACTGAGGGTGACCTTTTTCCAACCTGCAAGATTCCTATTGAATCTGTCTATAAGTTTATTCTAGAAGGCTTCTGGAGGTTTAACTCCTAATGGTAGGCCCATATAGGAAGACAAGAGAAGATTGATACTACAACCCAGGATGTTTGCAATTTTACTCTGTCTCCCCTCAAGAGTGTTGATGAAGTAAATGGAGATTTTATTCTAGTTTATGGATTGACAAGTCACTCTAGTGTAAGCATTGAGAAGGCCCTTCAATATTTTTTCTTCTCCCACCGAGGCCTCTCCTCCAAGAATGGTGTTGTCCATGAATTGCTGGTGTGAGAAGATATTGTTCCCAGAGGAAGGATTAATTCCTTTCATCTCCTTCGCCCTCCTAGAAGTAGAGATGAGTGTTGCAAGGCATTCAACAAGGATAATAAAAAGGATTGGGGAGAGGTGGGGGAGAGGGGATCCTCTTGCCTCAGACCCCTGGTGGTTTTGAAAAAAATCATTAGGGATCCGTTGATCAAGATCACCAGGGAGGGGGTTGATATAATTTGCTAGATAATCTTGTAGGATTGGGAGTTAAAGCTAAAGGCATTAAGAACTCTGAGGAGGAACTTCCAATAAACCCAATTGTAGGCCTTAGAGAGGTCAAGCTTGAGAAGAAATCCTTCTCTTTTACTAGCTTCTAAGGAGTGGATCACTTCATACACCATCATTATAGAATCCAAGATCTGTCTGCCAAGCACAAAACCAGATTGCTACTGTGAAATCAAGGAGGGGAGAACATTGAGAGTCCTTGAGGTGATGACCTTGGATATGATCTTGAGGAAATAATTTGCAGAGACTGATGAGTCTGAAAAGCTCCATCAAATCCGCTCCTATAGTCTTAGGAATGAGCACCAGGAAAGTGGAATTGAGCTCTTTGAGGAGATTTTTTGAGTGAAAGAATTCTTGCACCACTTTAACCACATCATCTTTCACCACTTCCCAAAAAATATGAAAAAAGAACATAGGAAAGTTGTCAGGACTAGGGGCATTATCTCCAGGAAGAGAGTCCAGGGCTCTCTTGACATCAGTCATATCTATGATAGAACATAATAATTTATTTTGACCTGTAGTAATTATTTTTAGGATGTTATTGAGGAGTTTGTCCTGGTCCTGAAAGGATAGCTCTAGGTCTTTAGAAAGGAGGGAAGAAAAGTAAGCAATGGCTTCTTCTACAATGTACTTATCATCCTGTAGGTGAAGGTCTCCCTTCTTGATACTACATATCCTATTAGCAGCTCTATGTCTCATAGTGGAGAGATGGAAGAAGCGAGTGTTTTGGTCTGCTTCCCTAAGCCAAGTGGACCTCGATCTCTACTTCCAAAAAGTTTCCTCCTACCCTATGATGTTATGGTATTCAGATAGGATAGATTTATCCTTTTTCAATCTTTCCTCATCATATCCCTCTTTTTGGATTTCTTCTTGAATGAGGTTTAGGTTAGTGAGAATCTTATCTTTGGCCTTAAAGATATGGCCAAATTCCTCCTTATTCCATTGTTTGACATTGAATTTGACATTCCTTAGCTTTTTCGCCACTCTAAACATTGTTGTACCCTAAAAATCTATATTCCACCATTATTTTATTTTGTTAAGAAGATTAGGGTGAGAGACCCACATCTTTTCAAATCTGAAGGGGAAGTTCCTTTGCTTGGAAAGCTGGTCAAGAGAAAGGGAAATGGGGGAGTGATCTGAGCCAGCTCTTACCAAAGTAGAGAGATTAAGAGAATAGTTGTTCAACCAGTCCAACGTGATCAAGGCATGATCCATCCTAACTTGGACCCTTCCTAATCTCTTGTTGGTCTAGGTGAAGTTAGCTCCTTGGAGATCCATATCGAGGAGAGCTTGATCGTTGATGAAATCCATTAGGTCTTTCCTGCTTTCCAGGTCTAGAGGCATCTCACCCTATTTTTCCCCTTCTTTGAGGGGAGTATTGAAGTCCCCCATGATGATTCCCTTAGTTAGGTTTAATTTGGCCAGAGTTATTCATATGTGGCCCTTCTTTTCTAGTCTAGTTTTAATTTCCTTCTAAATTATCTATCTAATTTATTAATATGGCTAATATTTTCAATTGTGTATCTTAATTTTTTGGGATCTCATTTTGTGAATCTAGTTGTGTAGGCATGTATGTAGGTGTAAGAATCAATGGAAAACATTGAATACAACATAGAAATGAGGAAGAAAAACTTAGGTATGCAATGAAATGGTATGATTTTTATTTGAATATTATGAAAGGCTATTGTTTAAAGTTATTTCATTTCCTTTTTTTATTATAGATAAATTTTATAACAATTAGAATCATAATTTTTTGGGTTTAGTTAAAATCCAGTATATTTTTTATTATGGAAAAAGTAGGTTTTGAAGGGGCCCTAAAACCCTTTACATTATATTAATATAGATATTTGATAAATATCATGAGCATAAATGAGAAAGGAAAACAAAGTGAAACAACTAAATGAAAATGAGGAAAATAGGAAGAGACCAACCAAAGATAATAAAAAATCCAACACACTACCAACAAAGGACATCTACAAATAGAGAAACAAAAGAAGGTCAGACTAGGTTCTTCAAAGTCTTCACAACTTCCTTCTTGTGCACATTCATCCTCTAGACAATCTTTCCAAGATTAAAAATTTCTTGTGGTATAATACAGGCCTTCCTTTTGATACTAGGTCTAGTTAATTTTATCAGGCCTTCTATAGCCTCAACACTATCCAGGTCCACATAAACCTCATTATTCTCTTTATCAAATACCTCTAGCTTAGTGACAAGGGCCTTCATCTTCTCTATATAAGACTTAATGATTATGTGGCTTTATTCTATTATTTTTGTAGAGTCGGCCCACATTTCCAAATTTTGGGAGCCAACTCCTCATTTTTTCCATCATAATATTTCCTCATTGATTCAATAGAATCTACATCCTTCTTCATGCAATCAACACAAATATTTTTCTCAACATCAGTCCACAAGGCACATTTAGTCAAATACCCTTTACCATCCTTAGGGTCTGCCACAAGGTTGATAATGGTAATCCTATGACTAGTAGAAGTATCAACCTTGGTTTGCATCTCATTGAACACATAAGAAAGGGATTTTTATTTAATATGAAGACTTTGTATCTCATGAAACACCCACCTATACACCTAGAAAGAGTAGACAAAGATAAATTTTATATACTCCAACACCCCAAACTCATCTTCGACTTTAGATTAAATACCATCCATGATCATATCAATAGAAGAGGACTTTTGGTGGTTATTAGAAGGGGCATTATGGGGGAATATCCCAAAAACATGAGGAGTAGCAGGGGGTGTTCATCTAGTGATCCATAATCGACTAGAACCAGGTCTTTTCCCACATTTCCTTGAGGGGCATTCAAAGCATCCTTCCGGGGCGAACACTTCTTCCTTCTAGTAGGGGGCAATTATAGTTAAAAGCATGATTATTAGCAACCATACCTTTACCCATAGATCTAGGCATGGACATGGGAAACAATTTAGGCTTCTTACTAGAAGGGGGGAGGGGAATCCTCCACATGCACATCCATCATCCACCCATCCTTTATCTCACTAACACTACTATTAACCCCAATTCTATGACCTAACTGAACCCTAGGAGGAGCTAGATGAATAATATTACCCTTAAAGTGCTCATAAATAAGAAATTTATAAAGCCTTGATGGAGCACAGGGTACTTACTAGGGTTCTCCTTATGAACAAAAATGCTGAAATTTAAAGAGAAAAATAGATAAAAAGGAAATGATATGGAAATATCATGCCTAAAATGGTTTAGCATTATCAAGTGGTAGCTATGAGAATGGGTAAACCACCCATCTAAGGTGAATTACTCCATTATCATCTTCAACAACCCCCTCTAGATATCTTGAATCCGATCAGGTGCAAAGTAATTATTATTCACCTTAACAAGATTCGTCCTCTCCTACTCATACTTTAGAAAAATCTTCACAACCTCCTCAAAAAGATTCTTGTAACGGTAAAACTGGATTCCCTCCATCAATAAACTAGTAACCTCATCAATAAGAGCTTTGTCAAGCTCAAAAGGCATCCAAAATAGAGACAAGTTTCCATTGTCCCAACCCTAGACAAATATGTTTATAACTTTAATATTAAATCCATGTAGCCATTCAAGGTAAGAGGTAACTCCTCCCTAGATGAGTTTGAACTAGATAACTGGTTCATTCTTCCACTCAACATAGCTAGTTGGTTCATTTTGCCTCCTATCACAACCCATAGTAACCAGATACATGATAGAATGAGCACTCAAATTTATAAAGAAAAAGGCTAGGCAAAAATGCAAATAGAAAAGGACAAAACAAATAACACCCATAAATACCCATAAACTGTGTGAAGAGACAACCTTAATAATGATGAAGTTTTCATCTAGGATCACATGCCACCTCTTCATAATTTGACAATAGGTGAAAGTCTTTTCCAAAATATCAAGTGTTGTCATTATAATTACTCAATATATTACTAATTTTTCCATGTATATTATCATGTGAAGAAGGTTTCTAACACTATAATCTAAATTATCTTCACCAAACCATGTAATTAAATTATTAGCTTTAACCCCTAAATTAGCAAGGTGGTCAACAACCTCAATAGTTTCCCTATAAGAATTGCCAATGTAGCATTTAGAATTTTTTTTGGATAATCTCATTTGAGGATTGAATCATATTCTCAAGTGACCAAGAGAGTTTGTCATCTACTTTCAAATATTTGATGATGTTTTTAGAGTTTCCTTCAGTCGATAAATTATTGCATTTAAGGTCTCTACCATTTTTCAGAATCTCTAGAGCTCACATGGCTTCCACAAGATGGTTTAACTGGGTACCAATTAAAATAGTATGTCATTAAAAAGAATATTAAAAAATAGTGAGTGTAGTATAGAATAAGTATGTTGTGTAATATCCAATCTAGTGTCTTAAATTTGGGCAGACCTTAGATAATGTAGATAGTGGTGTGTGTGTGTGTGTACATGTCTTTTGCATGTGTATGTTCTTCATTTCGCGTATAATGTATTTCAATGTTGTTATGTTCTAAATAATACAAAGAAATGTGCCCAATTATATTATATTATATTTTAGTTCTATGGGGTTCCTAGCAAGGCATTACATTTTAGGTATATTATTTCATTCACATGACATTGTTTGTTATTTTTCCTAGGTTTCCTAATTTTTCTCTAAATTTTGTGAGTTTTTATTATGAGTGGTATAGGAGCTCTCCTATAATATCAGAAATTTGAATGCTATAAATAAATTTAGTGTAGTATTAACCAATAATCAGTTATATTATTTAGTATTTATAAATATCTCATGCTCTCAAGGTCGTAAATACTTGATAACTATTCACAAGTACTAGTAAGAATTTTTTATATTTTCGGTAAACAAAATTAGAGCGTAATTTTTAGAGTTAAGTATAAAAACATTTGAACTTATCCAAAAAAGTTGTAGGTGTGCATTTACATAAAGAATAACTTGAAAAATAATATGATATTTATTTAGTAATAAATGATATCAAAGAGTATGGCATTTGATTAGAAATACATTATATTCTCTTTCAACTAGTGGTTGTACACAACTACAATCAACCACATCGTAATGACATGTCTAACATTTCTACCTTTAATGCCATAATAAGGATATTGTTACCACACTCACATAATCTTAGCACTAATTAATTAATAAACTAGATTTATTTAATTAACTAGGGCATATAATTTAACATTCCCTAAACCATCCTATTATTTAAATGTGTTATATTCATTTAATTGAAGTAACATCACACATAAAATTTGAGTTGTTGATTAAATAATGGGGTAATCATGTAACATCACGTATCCTAGTGTAATGCTCTAATAATGGAACAATCATTTAACACCTAGAATTTTAAATTAAAAAAAAACTAGAATTTTAAATTAAAAAAATTAAGATTTTAAATAAAAATAAATATAAGTTACAAGTCCAAAGTTAAGTCAACACTTAATCAAATATCCATCAAATCATTCAAACCAACTCTAGCTACCCATCTCCAACTACCTTCAATCCAAATTCAAACTAACTTTTAATTCCATCCATTCATCTAATGAAATAAATTGTAGCCCTTCATCCACCAATCACTAATATTAAAACCCTATCCCGCTTAGGCTTAAATTCCAATATTCTCTCATATTCTATATTTGGTGCTTGATTTTTATTGATTTGTACTTACATTTATATTAATAGTTGGTTGTCATTTTAAAAGTTTTAGATAAATATTGAAAAATTTGCTTCTATACTTTTGACTAAACTTCTTGTGAAAACAATATGTATGACGTATCATGTACCTCCGGTCCCTAATCATAGATAAACGACCCATCATTTTGTCTTTCATTTTCTTACCATATAAAGACTACATAATAACAAAATTAACTACCCAACCAATGATGTCTCTCCTGGTGAGATTGGAACTAATAAACAATATAATAAGGCTATTGTAACCACACTCACATAATCTTAGCAATAACTAATAAATAAACTAGATTTATTTAATTAACTAAGACATATTTTAACGTTTCCTCCATCATCCTATTATTTAAATGTGTCATATTCATTTAATTGAAGTAACATCACACATAAATTTTTTGTTGTTGATTAAATAATGAGGAAATCATGTAACATTACGTATCCTACTGTAATGCACCAACTCTAGCTACCCATCTCCAACTACCTTCAATTCAAATTCAAATTAACTTTTAATCTCATCCACTCATTTAACGAAATGAATCGTAGCCCTTCATCCACCAGTCACTAATATTAAAACCATATACCGCTTAGGCTTAAATTCAAATATTCTCTGATATTCTATATTTGGTACTTGATTCTTATTAATTTGTACTTACATTTAATATTAAGAGTAGGTTGTCATTTTAAAAGTTTTAGATAAATATTGAAAAATTTGCTTCTATACTTTTGACTAAACTTCTTGTGACAACAGTATGATGTATCATGTACCTCCCCTCTCTAATGATTGATAAACAACCCATCATTTTATCTTTCATTTTCTTACCATATAAAGACTACATAATAACAAAATTAACTACCCAACCAATAATGTCTCTCCCGTATTCTATGAGATTGGAACTAATAAACAGTATAAGAATATCCGAAAATGTTATTTGTGGTGAATGTTGTTAAATAAACATCTTATCTACACAAGATAATTTTATATTCATGGAGGCCAGCAATGTTTACTTCAATTTTATCTCCATAAAACTTCAGAAAGAAATAGACACCCATTAATCATAAAGAGTGTGTTCTGACTCGTACTTTAGAAAATTACTGGCAATGTCTAAACATAAAAATAAAATGTATATTTACGGTTTAGTTGGCTATTTAGCCACTACCAAAATTGCTCCCTTAACTTATAACATGACTGCACAATTCACATCCGAAAGTATTTGGTATGAAATAACCCTAAATAGATGTGGTAGTATAAAATGGGTTGCTGCCAAAGAGAAAGTACGTTACTTACATAAAAGGTCAGCACATATGGATATTGGCATCTTTATTTTTATATAATAGATTATAATGTTTACAATAAGTATATATAAATTACTGGTCTCTTTTGGTTAAAGATCTACTTGTAGCAGGATGCTCTATCAAATTTAGTCATAGGGAAAATTCAATTGTATTCAACCAATTGAGATATAAATTTACTGAAGTTCAATTGTACTCAACCAATTGAACTACAACCTTTTGGTGAAAGATTATATTTTGTCTATTCTTTCTTCATAATTCACTTTGTATTCTACATGTTTTTTATTAAGCGTAAAACAGGATTTGAAGGGCCCCAAAGTCTTGTATAGATAGATTTTGATGGGACCCAAAACACATACACAACCACTTGCAAAAGATAGATTCCATACCAACAACAACCCAACTAATAGCTAAAAAACAACAACCTTTGTCTTCGACATGTTATTCTACTTCACATCAATAGAGTTTGTTTTCTTACTATTGTTTGAGGTATTTGAATACTTGGTCTAGGAGATCAAAGGGATCCTCCTATCTATTCTTATAAAAATGTTCTTTAATGGGATGTACCTTCTTCATTAGTGCATTACAATGTTGTTCACTTTTTGGAGAATACAATAAACAAAGTAATATTGAGCATTGAAATGTGTAGTAGTTATCAATATGAATTATTTATTCTTGATCTTTTAAATCTAAGTTACAAAGTTATGATTGGATCTACATACTTATAGGTATTAAAATTTCATTACTTTTTTTAAGCATGAGCTTATCAGGCCTAGGATGGAAATTTTTCTTTGCAATAAATGGGTATTCTATTACAGAATACCTTTCATGTTATGAGGTTTTCACAACATAGCTAATCTCCTAGAAGCATCATCATATTTATTTCCAAAGAATTAGAAAAAGTTCTTGATGAATTTAGACACCTTGGGAAAGGGTTCAATGCTCATCTTTATTTCTTAAAGAAGTGGGATGTCAGGTTTAAATAATTTCACTTCTTTTTTACTATAATTTATTTATGGAAAATATTTCTTCTTCTAATATTCTAAGAGAGAATGATCAATTTATAGATATATGGGAGAAAAGATGCTCTGCAGTACTTTGGCTTGCATTAGCTCCATATCTAGCTGCACACATCAACCTTTTCTCTCTAGTAGATTTTCTACCAATTTTAGAATCTATTCCCAGATCAGTCATTTTATAAGTACTCTTGAAATAGGGGCTCCCAACCAATGTGAGCTAGCCAAAGGAGAGGAAGCAACTTGCAACATAGTCAAAGATCCCTTAGGAGGAAGATCGCCACCATCCTCATCAGGCTTTCCAAGAGAAACCAAAGGAAGGGAATGAACTTTCCAAGGATGGAGTATCAAAAAAGGAAACCTCAAGTTCTAAAATAGAAGAGGATTAAAAAACAATGGAATCCTTTTGTGTGTAGAAAAGGAAAGGTGTCAAGGATAAGGTTAGAATAAAATTCTAATTTATCAAGGCTAGGTTAACCATGAGTGTTTGAGCACTAAATTCATCCACCAATAAGGACAACTATAGAGAATAAGAAATAAGAGCTAAAACCTCAAGAGCATCTAAAATATGAGATTCAAGAAACACCTTCATCGAGGTTGAAGTTCCTAAATAAATCACATCATTCTAGGGAACCAAAGTGTTAGATAACTGAGAGGGGGGGGGTGAATCAATTAATTCTAGTTATCCTATAGTCTCAAACTCTCAGATGCATGTATTCAAACTTTTTCAAAAAAATAACCAACTCGGTAAGATAACAATAACAATATTTCCATTCATTTATCAAATACCAGTAAAATCAATACTGTGTTTACCGATTAATCCAAAATATGAAATGTGTAAAGTAAACTATCAATCCAATCACATCAAATAACACATAACACAAGGATTTTAATGTGGAAACCCTGCTAAGGGAAAAACCACTTGAGACCGGTAACCCAAAATATTTCACTCTTCTGAAGTGAGCTCAGTTAGGAGCCAACCTTGTTAAAGGTTACAATGCACACTGTAAGGTGTGACCTGGTTTGGAGGATTTATCACTAACAATTAACTCTTGACCAACATTCACTATGAGGTCAAAAAGAAAACCTTCAACATTCATAGAATGTCATATTGAAATATAAATAATACTGTTAAGTCCACTCGGTTAAGAGATTTAGCTATAACAATGGTTAAACTGATACTGTATTGACTCGATTCAAATACAACTAAGATTGCCAATTTTCAGATCTAAACTAAGCTCATAATACCTCCTCCAATCAATAATCACTTCAATCCTTCATCATATTTAGCTCGGACAACAATACTTTGACACTTGGTTATGTCTGCAGTTCTGCTCAATTTTGTCTTTAACCAGTTTGATCAGTGGCGCATGAAAACTTCCTTCCATATGATTTCTCCTATAGATTCAATTAGCTCCTTACTTAACAATGAATCTCATGTCTCTTTTAATAGGCGTCATAAACCATTTCCATCTCATCCATTAAATTTTGCCTCTCAATCTCCACCATCTATTTTTTCACTTCAAGATTCCTCATCAGATGTGTCTTCAACATGTTTCATCCTTCTCCATTCGATCATCACTAAATTTTTTCAGTTGTTAGATCCTCATAAAAAAAAATATCTTTTACCTCAAAATCATACACAATTCACCAACTCATCAATTTAGTCAGTTGTTACAACATTTAATTATTTTTTTGTTACTTGGTTAATACATAAATGTGTTGGTGAATACTAACTCGGTTATTACTAATACTCGGTATACACTGCACTGGCTCAATGTATACAAAAATCTTTAATTACTGACCACATTAACTTGTTCAATTATGATCTTCAATGCATAACAAATTCATGTAATAAAATCAAGTCAAAAAAATGATGCCATAGACTCATCAATAAGTTACCTAATGTAAACCTTAGCCATATATCCATATCCATTTCATCTCATGTAGATATCTCTTTCCTTTACCATTTTTCTTCTTCAGATGTTTGTAACCATCATGATAAGTATAGTCAAAACTAGTTGACATCAATGAAAACATATTGACTACTACCTTACATATGTTAGAAATAGGAAATACTAAGAGGGGGGGGGGGGGGGGGGGTGAATCAGTATTTCACAAACTTTTACTTTTGCCCACTTATGGATATAACAGAATACTTTAATGCATACAAAGCATAAGAAACTAAATATCATACACAACAATAAATGTAAAGAACTCATAACACATGATATGTTCTTGAGGAAACCCTAGCCAAGGGAAAACCTTGGTGGGGATGGTACCCACAAAGATCCACTAATCAAAAGATATCCGGTTAAGGATATTGACCCTGTTAGGAGATTGTTACAATCATATAGTGTATCAGTCCTGATTAAGGGACTATAGGCCTTGTTAGAAGCCTCAACCCTGTTAGGAGTTGTAGATACAAAACTTGATTACTAGATGAGCTCACTACCCAAAAAATTAATACAAATTTTTACTGATTACAATATGGTACTGCTTACAACTTCGCATCAACGAATTTCGCTGCTATCACAATTTACATATATTACATGTTACACTTCAAGTATGTTCGGTACATCTTTATTTATACAAGATACAAACATAATATCTTTCTCTTGTTAGCTTGCATATCTTTATCCAAGATTAAACATCTAGGATTTCATCTCTTTATAATATTAAGTCATTATTTTGACAAGCAAAATAATCCCTTAATTCATTTACTAGTTTTGTCTTCAAAACTGCATTGTCGGTTGTACTCTGTCATCGGTAAAATAGTCATAACTTTGTCTGTACTATCCATACTCTTTTGCACACTGAGATGGGGTATCCTTAGCACCATAGAGTCTATGTTCAACTGCACAAACTCTAATCATGCTCCAATGAATGTTGCCAAAACAAACTATATCGGGTGCTCTGTCAAAATCACTGTTTCATACTTAGACAATTTTAGTCTGCAATCTTCCATACTTACTTTCCAGCTTATGCACTCTACATAGGGAACATATGTTTCCATAATGACAACATCTATGTACATACCTCAGCCAAATTTCCAACAATCTCCCCTTTTGTCATTGGTGGCAACATATGAGAAAATTGGCTAAGTGTACAAGTCAAAATCTCACAATTCTATCAAAATTGTGGCCATAGTATAAAATAAGTATACTATCCTTATATCTCCTAAAAATGTACACATAATCTATAACACTTCATAATACGCTATAGAACTCCCCCTACGAGTATCCTTCCTTATCATATATAGACAATTTTCTAAGTATCTCTCCCCCTTTGACAACAATGACAAAATAAAGGGTGGAAAGGGATATACAAAAATTGTGTCAAAAATTTTACCTTACTGTCTTATTGCAAAGCTGGTAGGCTTGCAATACAATCTGCAAAATCTATCTTCCAAGTCTCAAAATCTTTCTCCCATGCCTTCTTTATTGATTCTGCTACATTGAGTAAAGTACTCAATCCGTATGCTACAATCTGACAAGCTTGGACGGACTCAAAATTGAATTTCTAAAATGTTGTCTTAGCAGTAAGACATTCATCTAGTAGCTCTTCTAATATAGTCAACTTGATTGAGACATGCTCTCTCAAGATGTTTATTTTGATAGATTTCTTGCTTTTCTCATCATTTAAAGTCCTTATTTCATCACATAATTTTCTGATCTTGTTCTCAACTATTCTGATCTTTATGTTTAGGCTGGCCAAATAGTTTGTCTCTGCTACAATCTCATCTTGCTTCTCTTTTATATTCTTTTCTTCCTCAATTAAAATATTTTCAGATTTTGTACATTGAATGTACAAACACTTTCCAGTCTCAAGATGTTTCCTTAAGTCCTTAATGTGTCTATCAAGGCTGTCAATGCCATTTTTGATATTCTGACTTATGTTCTGCAACATCTCTGCTTCATAAGCTACCTGAGCCTTAACCTTAGCAATATCAGTTAAATTAGTGAACTCAACATCAAAAGATTTAATTACCATCTTTTCTCTTTCAAGTGGATCTAAATCAAAGACTTTTGTAGCTATGACACTTTGTAGCTTCTCAGTCAAGTCTTTTAGACTACCTTCTAAATTCTTAACTTTCTTGTTCTTTCCAATAATTTTGTTTAAAGAGGTGATCAACTCTATTTGATCATCGTCATCAACTTCCTTGCTCAAATCTTCAATCAATTTTTCTATTCCTTTCACCTTTCCAGTCTTAGGAGTAAGACTGATGTCTTCTTGTGTTTTAGTAGGTGTATGGGCCTCTATTTCCATTTGCACTTCAGTATGTGTAGTCTCTATTTCAATAGTCCTTTCTTGCTGTCCCAAATCCAAATTGTCAACAATGTTATCCAAAATGTTGAGTACCACATCATCTGAATCTAAAGTAACTTTAGTTCCTTCAATGTCCATAGATTTTGTGCCAATGTTTATGGAAGAAAAGGGAATATCTTCAACTTCAACTACCTCTGCTACTGCCTCTGCTTGTTCTGAACTCTGTTTCTTTGCTAGTTCTGCAACTGCTTGATCTTTGCCATCTTTTCCTACTACCAATTTTGCTAACACTTGCACAATTGCCTGTTCAGTTTCAGTCTTTACTTGCTCATACTGTCCTCCCATTATTTGTATAATTCTTCTTTTGGTTCTCAATAGGGTCTCAAGTGGCTTGAGGATCTGTTTAAGATGGTCATCATCTCTTATCTCACAGAACTATCTAATCACATTCTCTCTCATTTTGGTATCTTCTTCTTGTACTCTCATCTTTCTTCTCACAAGTTTGTTGTACAAATCTTCTAGTATCTTTCCATGAATAGTATCAAATTTCTTGTTTGACAAAATCATATGTGTAACCATTGCATTCTCAAGATTCAATCTGTCAGAGGATCCATATAAATCATAGTATTTATTCATTTTGGGAAAGTCTCCATGCTACATTATATCTTCATTAACTCTTTCTATCCTTGGTTTCCATGATTTCTTCTTTGTTTTCACTTCATCATCTTTTATCTCTGCAACTCTTCTAGGTACTGGTGGAACAATTGTTTTCTATCTTTTACCTGGTCCTGAAGCACTTGCCTTCATTCTTTTGCTTGGTGCTAAGGAAAAGGGTTTCTCTGTCTGACTGATTTCTTGTTCCTTCTTAGGTTCTTCAACCTTTACCTTTACTTGAATAGGTTCTGCACTTGATGCCAAAGGTGGGACTGATAATATCTCACTTTGCCTTATTGCTTCTACAGTCTTCTTTGCAATATCAAATTCCTGCTCACTCATACCTGATTCTTTTAGAATTTTCTTTATTGTAGACTCCACTCTCTTCTTTGATTGTTTCTCTTCCTTAAGTGCCTTTTCTGAACCAAAGTTTTCATCATATGTTCCAAATCTATTGCTATGAGCATCAACTTTACTTTTCAACAATCTACTAACATAACCTTCCGTTTCAACTTCAGAGATTTCATAGCCAAGAGGGTCTATGAATTTATGTCTAGGTTCTACTACCTCAATGTAAGTGAAATCAGTATCAACCATAAAACATATATCATCTTTGTATTTCTCAACTAGGGATGGAGGAATTCTTGATCTATTTACCACAATGTTCTAAAAAGTTTTCAATACTAACTTTACACTATCATTAACCTTCTCAATAAGATGTTTCATGTAGACTTTATTGATTCTTGCCATAGTATTTTCACCATCATTCCATTCAATAGTGTAAGGAAATCTTCTTAACAAGTGGAAGAACATGTAAGTAACCAATGAGTAAAATCTAAAGTGAGTGTATATAGCTTTCTTTATCTTCTCCAAATTCTCAAACAACTATATTCTCATAATTTCACACATATCCACAGGCTTCTTCTCCAGACACATTAAATAAGCAATGTGTACCATACCTGCTAGCATATCATCTTCTCTAGAGCTTCCACAAAACTTTGTTGTCAAAATCTTACACAAATATTTTACATCATCTTGCTTAATCTTACTAATGACTATACCTCTGCTATTGTATACTGAACCGGTGTTTTCAATCACAATCTTTCTCATGTTTTTCTCATTCAGTGGGATTGCACCAACTTTTGATAATCTAGTCACATCATGAATTAGGTCTGTAGTTATGTCTATAACTCTGTCTTCTAATTAAAATTTTCCATTATGTATCCTACTCAAAATGATCTTAGTACACTCCTCATCATCAAATTCATATTTCATAGAGTACTCAATGATTTCATTGTTTTCTAGATGTTCATAACCTTGTTTCACTGACATATCTAAGTTGTACAATTTCTTATATTCACCATTAAAATCACTCTCCCTTAGGGTTTCATACTTGCATCCAAGATAACTTTTAACATTCTCTAAATGAAGAACTCCATCTGGTACGGATGATAAGGCTAAACTAGCATCTCTTTTTGAGGGTTCAACTAGATATTTCTTATTTCTAGGTCTATTCTTATCCTTAATGTTGTGAATCAATGACACATCCATGATTATATCTAATTTCTTAAGCTGATTCAAGATCATAGTCGGATAAATACCTTAAATTCACAAAATTAGGGCTTTCACTAGATCGACGCTTCAAACTTCTGCAAATCACTTCCAAACTTATTTCTTCACTTCCAAATCACTTCTAATCACTTGATAATCATAATAACTTCAATTTCAATCTTTTAACACTTAGCATTTACTCGATCTGCATCGCATTCAATAATTTTGCCACCAAAATGCCAAAAAGCTGATTCTGTAAACCTGCAACCATAAATCTTTTTGCGACCTCGCAAAACACAATATTTATTTTTGTGCACTTAACCATAGCATTAGTATAACATAAAAAACCTTCATCTAACTGCACAAAACTTAACTCATTCAAAAACTAAATCTATACTAATTCTAAGTTCCTAAACTACATAATTTTTCATAATTTAAGTGCTTAAAGAAGGGTTAGGTAAAGACTCATTCTTACCTTCAGATACATTACCTTCCTAATTACCTTCAATGCTGAATATACCTCCTTGATCTGTGCCTTTAACAAATTTTACTTCATCTTCATTACTATAGCAACCTTCTCTTTGTTTCCTGCATTTTCATTCCTTCTTGCATAGTTTCTAGGGTTAGGGTTATGTTGATAACCTCCATTGTTCATTCTGCAAAATCTTGCTATGTGTCCAATCTTGTTACATATCTGACAATTGATTCCATTGGTTCCATATCTAGGTATTTGCCGATTGATTTGTGTCCTGCAATTTCTAGCAATATGTCCAATTTTGTTGCATCTGAAACATACTATTCCATTTCCTCTTTTCATGTCTTCAGTTGATCTCTGATCTGCATTGTTAGTATTTCTAGGCATTCTTCTATTGTAATTATTTTGAATAACTTTAGATCTTCTACATTCAATAGCTCTATGTCCAAAACCATGACAATTATAACAATAACCATTTAGAGGTTTGAATTGTTTACCTGTACAATCTCTCTTCTTATGACCAATAGTATTACAAGTAAAACATCTACCTTTGAATTCTCTTTGCATACCTTTGGATGATTCTTCTTGCTTCGGTGGTTCTTCTTGCTTAGGTGATTCTTCTGATTTGCTCTCATCTAACTTCTTTTCTTCACTACTTTCACATTCATTCAGATTTGGTTTCTTGCTTTCACTAACTATCTTCAATATGTTAAATCCAAGACCAGTTTTGTCATAGAATGGTTTTCCATAAGATACTTTCCTATCAATCTTTTCACTATTTGAATATAGCCTCTCAAGTTGTTGTTTAGATTGAGTCAATTCACGTTTCACAATTTTGTTGTATTTCTCAAGTTCATCATACTGCAATTTGACTTTATCAAATTCAGATGTTACCTTGCCAAGTTTAGATTTTAGATCTTCATTTTCATTCTTTAAACTTTCATTCTTAGATCTCAAATTGTCATTTCCATCTTTCAAGCTAAGCTTTAGATTTTCTATCTTCAATTCATGTTTAAGGATCACACTTTCTTTTTCTAAGTCTTCACAATCTTCAACAAGAATTTTAGATTCCTTCTCAGATTTCAGATCTTCTATCTTACCTTGCAATTTGTCAATAAGATTCTTTGCATCATCATACTTCCTTTTCAAAGTGTTTCTTTCATCAGTAAGCATATCAATTTGCTCAAGAGCTTCTTCAAGATTCTTCTGTAATTGATCCATATCCATAGAGATCTTACTCAAGCTGCTAGGCTTTCCTTGAATGTTTCTTCTCTGAGTAACTATGCTCTGATACCAATTGTTAGAAATAGGAAAAACTGAGAGGGGGGGTTGAATCAGTATTTCAAAAACTTTTACTTTTTCCCACTTATGGATATAACAGATTACTTTAATGCATACAAAGCATAAGAAACTAAATAGCATACACAACAGTAAATGTAAAGAACTCATAACACATGATATGTTCTCAAGGAAACCCTGGCCAAGGGAAAACCCCAGTGGGGATGGTACCCACAAAGATCCACTAATCAAAAGATATCTAGTTAAGGATGTTGACCTTGTTAGGAGCCTGTTACAATCATATAGTGTATCAGTCCTGATTAAGGGACTATAGGCCTTGTTAGAAGTCTCAACCCTGTTAGGAGTTGTAGATACAAAACCTGATTACCAGATGAGCTCAATACCCAAACAAGTAATACAAATTTTTACTAATTACAATATGGTACTTCTTAAAACTTCACATCAACAACTTTCGCTGCTATCATAATTTACATATATTACATGTTACACTTCAAGTATCTTCGGTACATCTTTATTTATACAAGATACAAACATAATATCTTTCTCTTGTCAGCTTGCATATCTTTATCCAAGAGTAAACATCTAGGATGTCATCTCTTTATAATATTAAGTCATTATTTTGACAAGCAAAATAATTCATTTACTAGTTTTGTCTTCAAAACTGCATTGTCGGCTGTACTCTGTCATCTGTAAAACAATCATAACTTTGTCTGTACTATCCGTACTCTTTTGTGCACTGAGATGGGGTGTCCTTAGACACCATAGAGTCTATGTTCAACTATGAAAACTCTGATCATGCTCTAGTGAACATCGCCAAAACAAACTATATCGGGTGCTCTGTCAAAATCACTGTTTCATACTTAGACAATTTTAGTCTGCGATCTTCCATACTTACTTTGTAGCTTATGTGCTCTTCATAGGGAACATATGTTTCCATAATGACAACATCTATGTACATACCTCATCCAAATTGCCAACAACATAACACTTTAACAACTCAGTGATCTTTAATCACTTTCTTTCACTTCTCCATTCAGTTCATCAGGTTATTCAATCAGTTGTGGATTATCAATCTCTCCCTTTGGCATTGATGGCAACACAATATGAAATATGTCATAGAATACCAAACATATGTACTAAAACTCTATCAGTAGATGTTGTAGCTTGATAAGCTCTCCCTAGCTTGATCATTTAATATGTTTAATCACTACATAGGATTTCAGCATTTTAGTAGACTCTCCCCGCGGATTTGATCTTCTTCTTCCTTTCTGATACTTCTCTCCTACTGGATAGATTTTAGAATTTCTCTCCCTTCTTTGTGTTCTCTCTAACTAATATTTCATTGAATCTTTCTCTCCCTTTGACAACAATTCCAAAAAGAATAAACAAATCTCTAATAGCCAAAAAAAAAATATTTGTTGTTCGGTTCAGATAATGTACCTGGATGTACAAATATACAATTTTCCTGTTCCATCTTTCACAACCTTAGGAAACCTAAAGTGTGAATTTTTTTGGATCAACATCATTGATTTTATGATAAATTATAGGTTGATGCAACCTCCTAATCACCTTAGTGACCAAGAGATAGGGGATGGACCCCTAGTCTAGTCCTGAAGTACTCAAATGTATCTGTTGGTTCCTCAAAATGGACTTTATGCTTTCAAAAGAAACCAATACATATATAGTTTTAAAGGACGGGTTAGATCCAAATATTGAGTTCTAAGATGACTAGACCAACTATAGGGACAAGACTTCCCTCTGCACTTTTGGCTCTGCAAAACCAAGGAGGGTACTCCTAATCCAGTAGAAACAAGCCTTACTTTAACAATAACAAACTGGATTTAAAGAACAACAGATAAATGATAAGAAAATACTAAATGATAACCATTCATTTATTTATTCTCAATTACCATTAGATGGGACAAAACTTTGGAAGTCACAATACTTTAAAGATTTCAATAACTTTATATCAAATGTTAGGAATACAAATAAACATTATTAGGTTCTGATTACTAGCTCCACTACTGGCCAGTGCCTTATCCATTGGGTAACACCTTCACTGCATAATGAGATATATAGACAAATATATTGAGATTTGATTAATTTTTATTCTCAAAAAATACTATCACCCTATGGTGATTCTAATCAAAGGATTCCTAAATTCACACTACTTATTCATATCCTTATGCAAACTTCAGAGAATTAGTGTTATATTCAAAGATTATTTAATTTGATCTTAGATCAAATATGAAAAATATCAACACATACATAGAAAATAATCCATGCAATGAATCTGACAACTCATAATTCAAAGAAAAGTACATAGGGGAGAGATATGAACTTTGGATTTTTATTCAAACTTCTATATCATCTATATGTATACACGATGCTTCAAAATGCAAAACCATCTGAAAATTGGCTTAAACCAATAATACTTGCTATTTCTCAAAATTGACTTAATACAATCTATTGTATCCTAGACTCAGAAAATTGTTAGTAAGAATGTTCAAGTTCCAGTCTTACAAAATGATCCTGGTAATCCTTTTATAGAAATTAAGGATTGCATACAAACCTCAGATCTTTCTAGAAAAGACAAAAAAGTGTTAACCATATAAGACAAAGAAGGTAAAAATAACACCTTCTTGTTACAATTTTACAAAGTTTCTCAAAGACATGAGCGGAAAAATTTTGCAACAATTCCCAAGGTCAATTCAACTTCTTCCAGGTGTAGCATCCATGCTTGCTTCAACTGCTTGAGATCCTTTGCACTATTTGCTTTTCTTTTAAGGAGTTGAAGAAGTGCCATCTATTGTTGCTTTAGGATGTCTCTTCTACTTTGGTAATCTCCAAAGGATATGCTACTTCCTAAGACATTTAAATATCTTCACTTGGCCAATAGAAATCCAATACTTCATCTCTTTTGGGTACCAACCTATCCCAATCAATAACCACTTGGTCTACTTCACTCCTTACATTAGTAAAATGTATTCTGACATCTTGTAATATTTCAATTATTTGTACAAAAGGAGTATTGTCCTCTGTATTCAAAATGATGTTTATTCTAACTGACATCTCATCATCGATTTGTTCTAACCATTGCTCCCTATCCTTTATGGTTCCATCTGCTTTAATAAGACTGGGAAACATTTGAAAATTGTCCTAGAAATATCTTGCCCTAAGGACCTATGCCTTTCTCTTCAAAATTTCCCTCTTGATTTCAAACTCACCTAGGTCTTTAACAAATTTATAAGTATTTTTTAACTGTATATCCACAACACACTGATTTTTAATTAAAGAAAAGAATGACTTCAATTTATTCTTTTTGGAAACCCACCTATCCAAAATTGGGTTTACAGTGGCCTTTTCCTCCTTAAAAGAAATCAAGATGTCAGCCAATTATTTAGCAAACTTATAAGTTTCTTTTGGCTTCACATTTGCAACAAATTGCAAAATTGTATCCCTTATTCTTTTCTCATACTTCAACCTCTCCTTTTGTGTTATATCTTCATCATCTATAGGAGGGGGTAGAGGGGAAAGGGGGTATTCAATTATAGGGCTTGAAGAAGAAGGTATAGTAGGGGAAGAAGTAATATGCAACTGCTCTAATGTGTGGATTGGGCCCTATTCACCTAACCTCTTCTTCAAGTCTAAAATTATTTTATCTTTCTCATATACCCCCTGTTTCAGTTCCCCATAGGCTTTCAACATTGTTTCCAGCCTTAATGTAAGTTTCTCTTTCTCTTTGGTTTCCTTTTCAGCCACCTTTGTTGTACCCTAGGTTGTTGCCACTACCATACCTATTGACTCAATTAATGAGGTTTTAGTGACCCTTTTTACTATAAGGCTACCTATAAGATCACCCTTGGTAATCTATTTTCCTTTGTTATTCTCATTTTTCCTCAAGGACCACATGACCAAGGCCTGATGATCATCACTGAAAGTGACTCCTTTGATAGCTTGTTCTGCCTCCCCTTGGTCTTGTGAATTGGTGTTCTCTATTTTCTAACAACATCCATGACCATTGCATTAGTAATGTCCCATTCTGGGAGAATAAGTACTCCTAAATTCTTTACCAATTCTCTCCCTTATTCTGGAGTGATCTTCTCAAATATCTCAGTCATTTCTTTCTTGACCTCACTCTCTATGACCTTTATGTCCTTTTGGGGATTTTCCTCTTTCATCTTTTCACATGTTTCTTGGAATTGACCTAAATTCAACTTCCACAAAAATTGCATGAAAGCCCTAGCTTTTACAAAGGCATCATCTGCTAGGAACTCATCACATGCCTGCTTGATTATAGGATCCAGCTCTTTATGCAGGCCATTTCTTCCACTATTAACTCTAATTTGGGTTCCTTTGGTGGCTCTGTTACCCCCTCATTTATCTCCTCATAGGTCATAAAAATTTGACCTAGAGCTCCCAATTTTTGTACTTGCTCTGCAACCTCTTGGTAATCCATGATGTTTAGAGGTGATTGGGAGGGAGATTATTCCTCTTCAACATATACAAGCCTCTCTTCTAGTCTTTTTTTCTTTGAGGTAGGCGGGGAATCAAGAACATCCTCAACTAGTTGATCTTGTGGTGAGTCTAGAATCTCTACAATTTTATCATGTCTTTTCACTTGGTGTGATGTGGAAGGGGTATCTTCTGTTCTTTTTGTTCTTTCCTTCCTGTCTGGTCCTGGTACAACCACATTGTATCCAGTATTCTTTTGTACCATGTATTTACCTAGGGGTAATACTTTAGCAAATGTAGGTTTGCTTAACACTAACCTAGACTTCTCTAGCTTATCTTTCATAACTTTCTCCTTCATCTCATTTAGGGTCTGGATAATACCCTCAAAGTGACTCATAAGAGTTTCTATTTTCTTCCCAAAAGCACTTCCATCTTTTTGGGGATCATATCCTTTGTCAAAATGCTAGACAAAGTCTAGTGTCTTCTTGTATACTAGCCACTTATCCTTCTTGATATCTTCCTCTTGTATGTTAGGGATATTCTTGATGATATCCTCAGGGAAATTAAAAATGTGATCTATAAAGGAGCATCTAACCTTCTTCTTAAACATCTCATTGTAAAAACCCTTAGGGTCTGATGTCCTAGTGATTGAGGTAGCCATATGATATGGTAATAATACTTTATCCATATGAGTCCACCCACCTTTGGTGATTACTAATTGGTGGGCTATTGTGACATTTAGGAAAAGAGTTCCCCTAGCCTTCCCTGTGAGAGTATTTTCCTCTATTTCCCCCAATTGTCTTATAAATTCTACAACAACAATTTTGAGAGGTACTTGATATGGTAGTATGAAAGGGGTCCCTCTAATACCATATAATCTAATCTAATCTAATTTTTCAGTGGAAAATTGAATCATTATATCTGCATCCATGAAAATGTTGGGCACAGTGAGTTTTCCTAAGTCAAACTACCATATATTACTAGTGGGAGGGAGGGCATTTCTCTGACTAAACCCTACTCTAAATAACCCTAGACCAGTGATACCAGTGGTGCCACCGGTGCCAATTGTGCCAATTTTGGCATCCCTCATATAATTCCCCTTGTTATATAAGTCGTTTGCTATCTTAACTCTAGGTTCTTTTGGTACTAAACCCTTGGCCTTCATTGTATTAGTCATTGAGTGATCCAATAACTCTAAGAGGTCCTCATGTAAACCCCTTTCACTGTACTAGACTTTACCAATAAACTCTTTTCTCAGTGCCATTTTAGGGTTTATGTTTCTTTACAATTATGCAAGAGAATTATATCAAAATTATGAAGATATTAGCAGGGATGAAAAATCAGAAGATATTAACCAACCTTAAAAGAAATCTCAAGAGACAATAACCAGCTCAACAATTTTCCTCACCTAGGCTTCTACAAATTCGATTTCTTTATGTTTCTGAGAATGCATGAATCTATGATATATTAGCATTAGAAACACAATCTCTTAGCAATTTACTCCACATGATCCAGCCATAACTTCTCTAAGAAATTTGAACTATCATCATTCAATGGGAAAATACATTTTCACACCATTTTTATCTCAACATTAAGAAATGGCCATCGATCTTCACTAAAGCACAATCTAACAGTTGTCGCAAGAGCACGATGAGTAAAAACTTATTTATCTTATCCTTGTGATCATACAACAACTATTTGATCAAAATAGATCAATGGCAGATTGTTCTTGTAGTACCTAGGACCCACTTGACAACTTGGATATATTTCTACCATTAGATCCTTCATCCAATAGTCAATGATCTTCCCTTTTTTGATTGGATATAAAGTAAGACATTGTGGCTTGATATAAGATCAATGATTGTCACATGATTGCAAAGGATGAAAAGATTCCTTGCAAAGAAGTGACAAACATCTCATCATTTGTGAGCTATTAGTTATTAAAAGTAACCGAACCCACCTGATAGGATCCACTTCACCACTTACCATGACCAATAAAGAAAGAACACCTATGCACACTTGGCAGTGGACCCACATGTTTAAAACACAATATGGTAAGTAAATCAATGACTATCGCATGATCATAAAGGATGAAAAGATTCCTTGCAAAGAAGTGACAACCGTCTGATCATCTGCAGGCTGTCAGTCCTTCAAAACCCTTAAAGACTGGGCCCAGGTATTTATACACCGTTAGATCTTCAGTATTGGATAGTTGTGATTTAATAGGAAGAACAAGGTCCCACCTGATAGTTGCACTGACTTGTCAACAAGATCAATGACTGTCGCATGATCGCAAAGGATGAAAAGATTCCTTGTAGTCTTGTGACAACCGTTGGATTAGAAGTAGATTAAAAGCCTTAGTCCAACACCAAAACCTTAGTGAGATAAAGTATTTAGGACTTAGGGAAATTAATAATGTCATTGGGACTTTTGACTTAGGGAAATTTAAATTCAGCCTACATAAAAGGAAGTATTAGGAACATGACCCCGCCTAATGACACAATTAAAACACATGCATTCTAAAACTTAAGTGGCTTGTAAAAGGTAATGTTCAAATAGATAGATAGACAAGTGACCTAGGGTTTTCTTCAAAAGGCATAAACATTTAGGGTTTTTTCAAGCATGGTTTTGAACTAGGGCTTCCTAGATTTTAGTGAAAGCTCTAGTAATTTTGTAAGGCATTTAGGGTAATTTTGCAGCAAATTTTTCTAAAATTTAAAACAATTGACGAATACCTTATTTTGTAAAAAGTGTAAAATTTATGCTTGAAAATTGAGGTGCCAATAGTATCCTTCGGTAAGGGTTTAGTAAATATGTCTTCAAGTTGCTCTTTAGATTTCACAAACTCTAGTTTCACTTTCTTTTCTTGTACTTGTTCCCTCAAACAGTGATACTTAATAGATATATACTTGGTCTTAGCATGCATCACCAGATTCTTGGAAATGTTTATAGCACTAGTGTTGTCACATTATATTTAATCACTAGATCATTGATCTCCTCATTGATGTCTTTCAACAATTTTTTTATCCATACAATATTTGAACAATTAGCAACAATAAAAACATATTCTGCTTCAGCAGTGAACTGAGAAATACATGCCATGTTCTTCTCATTTGGATGAACAAAACCTTTAGGTTGTTCAATATAAATTTCTTCCTCAATTATTCCATTCAAAAATGTAGATTTAGCATCCATTTGATATACTTTAAATATTTTGTGTGCAACATTTGCAAGTAGTATTCTAACTCCTTCAAGTCTAGCAACTAGTGCAAAAGTCTCACCATAGTCTATACCTTCTTCTTGTGCATATCCTTTACAAAAAAGTCTTGCTTTGTTCCTAGTGACTTCACCATTCTCATTCAGCTTGTTCCTGAACATCCATTTGGTTCCAATTACATTTTTATCACTCGGTCTCGGTACCAATGTCCATGTTGTTTTTTTCTCTATCTGCTCAATTTCTTCATTCATAGCTTTAATCCATTCCTCATTCTCAAGTGCATCTCTAACATTCTTAGGTTCAAATTCACAAACTAAACATGTGTTCATTCTGAACTTACTTCATGTCATAATTCCATCTTTCTTGTCTCCAATGATTTGTTTTTGTGGATGGTGTCTTCTCACAAATTTAGCTAATACTTTCTCTCTTCTCTGTTCATTAGTCGGTGCAGGTTCAATTTCTTCATTGGTAGAAATTTCCTGATTCTCAGTGTCTATAGGATGATGTTTGGTATCTTTATCTTGCTACTCGATAGATTCTTCCTGTTGCTCGAGTAGAGACTCAGGTAACTCAATGAATTTATATCTACTATAGTCATCTAGTTCTTTCCTACTTTCTTCATCATTTTTCTCAGCAAACTCATCAACTTTCACATTAGCACTTTCAATCATTTTGTTAGAAACCTTATTCAAATATTTGTAAGCTTTCCTCTTAGTATAATATCCCAAAAATATTCTTTCATCACCTTTAGAATCAAATTTTCCATTTCTATCATCTTTCACAATGTAACATCTACTTCCAAAAATTCTAAAATAACTTACATTAGGTGTGTACCCATACCATAACTCATAAGGTGTCTTGTTTGAATCTTTCTTTAGTTGAACTCAATTCAATGTGTATACAACAGTGGTAACAACTTCTCTCTAGTACATTTGTCCAACATCTTTATCAATCATCAGTGTTCTAGCACAATCAACAATGGATCTATTCCTTTTTTTTAGCAATACCATTCTGTTGTGGTGTTCTCAGTGCATAAACCTGTCTTTTAATTTCATGCTCATTACAAAAGTTAGTAAATTCATCAAAGATAAACTCACCTCCTCTATTAGATCTTAAGCATTTTAACTCTTTTCCACTTTCCTTTTCTAATTTAGCTTTATACCATTTAAACATTTTGAAAGCTTCAAATTTCTTTTTCAAAAACATAACTATCATCATCCTAGAGTAGTCATCAATAAATAAAATAAATTATTTGTCACCATAATAACTCTAATTTCTCATAGGACCACATAAGTTAGTATGAACCAACTGCAAAATAGCTTTATATGAGTAGGTCTTTCTCTTGAAACTAGATTTTGACATTTTTCCCATTTGACATTATTTGCACATGACATGGTCAGGTTTAGATAAGCTTGGTAAAACTCTTACTCTTCTCTTCTTACTAATCTTAACCATGTTGTCAAAATTCACATGATTTAACCTTTTATGCCACAACCACACATCTTCAGTTCTAGCCATTAAACAAGAAGTTTTAGCATTGTCAAGATAAAATAGATTACCTTTAGATTGTTCACCAGTACATACCAACTTTCATGTTTCATCATATATCTTCACCTTTCTACTTTCAAATGAAACTTAGTGACCTGAGTTATTCAACTGTGCTACACTTAACAAGTTATAGTTAAGTCCCTTCACCCAATATGCATTTTCACATTTAATCTTATTATTCAAAATGATACATCATTTTCCTTTCACTTGACAAGGTGCATCATTACCCATTTTAATAGATCCTCCATTATAGTGTTCAAGATATTCAAATTTATCCTCATCACCAGTCATATGATGTGTAGAACCATAATTAATAATCCATGTATCATTCTTGCTAACTTTAGATATAAGTGTTGTTTCTACATACCTTTCTTCTTCTTCTAAATCTTCTTTCAAATCTATGAATACCACCTCAATGTCTTCATCAGTGTCGGTGTTAGTGACATCATCATCATCTCCAATAAGGTAACATGTCTTCTTACCTTTGTCTTTGTAGTCTCGATTGTTTCTTCTATCATAGTGTTGGTTGCCTCTGTGATCTCGGTTATCTCTTTTGTCATTCTTTCTATCACCAAATCGGTCATTATCTTTGTCATCATATTTTCTATTAGGGCATCTAGCTGCAATATGACCAATTTCTTTATAGTTAAAACATGTTAGAGGTAATTTTCCTTTATACCTTTCTTCACCTTTCTGTAGCCTCCTAGCCATACGTTCTTCAAGTTCATCAAGTCCATCTTCATCATTGTCACTGTCACTTTCATTTTTTATCATATGTTTACTACTTGAATTTCTAATTTTCAAAAATGACATAAATGGAGACTCAACACTTGGTACAATACTATTATCATAGTTATTCAGCTCAAAAGTAGTCAATTTACCCATCAAACTATCAAGTGTAAGAACATTACTCGGTGAAAATTTCATTTCATGTATTGCAGAGATTCTAATAGCATAGATTGGCAGCAAGGTTCTAATAATTTTACTTGCAATAGTGTCTTCATCAATAACACCTCCTGCTTCTTGGATACCATTGACAACCTCCTTGATTCAGTTACTGTACTGTGAAATTTTTTCTCCTTGTTTCATCTTCGTATCATTAAATCTTCCTCTTAGGCTTTCAGCTCTTTCTCTCATCACATTCACATCTCCTCCATAGAATAGTGTTAGTTTGTCCCACATTTCTTTTGCTAAAGCACATGCTTTGACATCTTTAAACTCTACATCAAATAGGGCAACAACAATCTCTATCATTGTCATGTCATGTTCATGTCTATCTCTCAAATGATCAACTGTCAAAGGTCCAACATACGGTTGTATGTACTCATTAGTCAGGTAGAATACAACAGATTCTCCAATTCTAGATATGTGCAACCTCATTCTACTTTTCCATTTTGTAAAGTTATCTTTGTTTAGCTTTGTCACCTCTCTCTTATACATCTTTTGATCTTTAGCTCAAGTCCTTGAAACTTCCTTTTCAAGCATAGAAGCTTTGATACCAATTGTTAGATACCTGAGAGAGGAGCGGGGGGGGAGGAGGGGGGGTGAATCAGTTAATTTTAGTTATCCTATAGTCCCAAACTCTCAGATGCATATATTCAAACTTTTTCAAACAAATAATCAACTTGGTAAGATAGAAATAACAATCTTTCTATTCATTTACCGAATACCAGTAAAATCAATATTATATTTACCGATTAATCCAAAAAGTGAAATGTGTAAAGTAAACTATCAATCCAATCACATCAAATAACACATAATACAAGGATTTGAATGTGGAAACCCTGCTAAGGGAAAAACCACTTAGGACTGGTAACCCAACGTATTTCACTCTTCTAAAGTGAGCTTGGTTAGGAGCCAACCCTGTTAAAGGTTACAATGCACACTGTAAGGTGTGACATGGTTAGAGGATTTATCACTAACAATTAACTCTCAACCAACATTCACTATGGGGTCAAAAAAAAAACCTTCAACATTCATAGAATATCAAATTGAAATACAAATAAGACTGTTAAGTCCACTCAGTTAAGAGATTTAGCTATAACAATGGTTAAACTAATACAGTAGTGATCTGATTCAAATAAAACTAAGATTGCAGATTGTCAGATCTAAACTAAGCTCATAATAACTCCTCTGATCAATAGTCACTTCAATCCTTCATCATATTTAGCTTGGTCAACAATATTATGACACTTGGTTATGTCTGCAGTTCTTCTCGGTTCTGTTTGTAACCAATTTGATAAGTGGTGCATGAAAACTTCCTTTCGCATGATTTCTCTTGTAGATTCAATTAACTCCTTACTGAATAATTAATTTCATATCTCTTTAAATAGACAATGGAAAGGATAAGGACACAAGAATAAGAATCATCACCTAGCAATAAAATGAGATGTCAAATTTCAATTCAATCAAAAGGAGAAGAAGAGATAGGTAGCCATAAAAAGAAATAGTGGAAGCCCAAAATTGAGAAAGTGAATCCTTTGATCATAAATGAAGGTAACTTCACTAAGCTAAAAAAATATTATCACATGTATAATAATTTTGAAAAATTGAATCTTGAGAATGTAGTTGTCAGGCATATGATTCTTGCTGACAAGAAATTTGAGAACATTAGAGATAAGATACCTAGTGATCTCTATGAGAAATTGGTCAATAGGAATAAGAGAGCAATAGAAGAGGACAAAGGAATTAGAGAAATATTTGTAAAGAAATTGTGTGTAATAAAAGATGAAGATCATTTCAAAAAAATGATGAAGAGTCTCAGTACCCATCTGAGAAGAAAAAGAAGAATAGTTCTAATCATGGGAGGCAATTATGAGGAAGTAAATAAGGAAACTAAGGAAGCAGTTGTGAAGCTAATGACATGAGTACCATGAGAAACATTGAGTGAATCAGAACAGGACACTCAAACAGTAGAAGCATATTCACAAATAAAAGAAACACTAGTTCCACCACCCACCATTCATATTGATGATGAATCAATGCATGTAGAAGGCACTGACATTACCATTGACAATGAAGAAAATCATTTTGAAGATCAAGGAGAGGATGTTGGAAATTTGAAAGAAATGGTTGATGAACAAGAAGATGAGATAGAAAATGAGGAAGATGGTGTGGAAGAAGTAAAAGGAGAAGAGAAGAAAGAAGAAATAAAAATAACATAGGAAACACAAACATAATTCACCATGAAAGTAGTGCAAGAGGAACATGGTATAGGAAAGGAGATAAAACCTATAAAGACTATACCCCAACAAATTCAAATAGTTACACCACAAAAAATTACAGCAGCAAGCTCATCAAAATCACCAATTGAATCAGTATTGGAAAATTTGGGAGCTAAAGTTGATGATGGTGATCAAATAGAGTTGATCTCATCTTTGAATAAAATAATTGGAAAGAATAAGAAAGTAAATAGCCTAGAAGGATCGCTACTTGAGGTAACAAACAAGATTCAAGGAGTTATATCTACTCAAGTCAGTGAAGTTGATCTGCAAGTAAAAGAAAGAGAGGTAATGAAAGTTTTTGACACCGAGTTCACTACTTTATCTGACATTGCATCAGTGAAAGAAAAAACACTTCATGATGCACAATTATTTCAAACCACTTGTAAAAATATCAAGAATTATTTAGAAAACCTTGATTTTTGCATTAAGGAATAAAGCAGATGTTTAGATAGAGGAAGAACATTATACAGTTAGTGTGATTTGTCACACAAACACATCTCATACATTTCAAAGAAGTTGAAGAACAAATAAGCATAATTGAAAGTCACAGTGAATGAGCTATAGAATCCTAGCATGAAGATCACTGATACTGAGAAGAAAGTGAGTAAAATTCATGATGAAATAAGAGTACTGGAAAATGAGAAGGAAATAAAATTGAAGAGGTTTACATTACTTAGAGAGAACCTAACCTTGAAAATAAATAAAGTGCATAATCAACTGGAATAATATCTTTCATCAAAGACATCATATGGTAAATTTACCTACCTGAATCTTAGAGTAGTTGAGATAACATCCTATGGGCTATGTGCACTACTTACTGTATCTAATTCTGTTAAGAAGACATGGGACATGAAATTGATAACTTGAAGGAAAATGTTACATATTGTATTTCAAGTCTTCTGGCATTGCAGAATTAAAGACTAGAAGGTATAACAAAATTTTGACCTATATATACATATATTTGACACCTTTTTCATTGTTGTCAAATTGGGAGTAGTATATTATGAGAAAATTGTTGATATGTATAAGATATGGCTATGTGAAATAGTATGGAGTATAATCAAAGGGGGAGTATCCCTATGGATAAATAAGTAGACATGTATGATCCACAGATTTTTTGCAAATCTTGTAAATGGCCATGTAATACAATGTTACAAACTTCTTTTTTGAAATTTTGTTGTAACTTTTTGGGACTTAAGGAAATTTTCCCATATGTTGCCACTAGTGACAAAGGGGGAGATTGTTGGAAATTTGGATGAGTAGGATATCATGATGTTTTCATTATGGAAACATATATTCAGTGTTAAGACAACATGATCTAAGGAGGAAATTATGGATGAGAACCTATGAAAATTGTCTAGGTATAACAATGTTTATCTCTCTACACAGAGACTGTTTTGATCTGCAGAGTACACATAAGTACTTTTAGTGCATGCACACTTGAACATAGATTATACAAGGTATATTAAAGCTACATCTAAGAGTGCAAGATTGTATGACATTGTGAGGCCTCACCCCATGACATCATTTCATAGAAGATTTATTTTCCATCTTTGGACTCATGTTGACATTTTATTTTATCATGTTGAACTATTGGGATAGAGACATTATATTATGATACAATGTGATGACTTATGATTATGTGATGATGATATAGGACTTCTACTTTAATGTTACTTATTAGGTCATGAGCATAGTAATTGACAAATCTTTGATTATATGTGATACTTTGATGATACATTCATGTTAGGAAAATTTATGAGAAATGATCACAACTATTTTGTTAGGTGAATTAACATGTATCATTTTATTCTTGAATTTATGTGCTTTAGAAACACAATGTTGAAAATGATGAGAAATATTATGAATGCAGTTAGAAATTTATGATGTTAAGAATGTGATTTTTAGATTTATTTCATTTACACACACACACACACACACACACACACACATATATATATATATATATATATATATATATATATATATATATATATATGAACATTTCATGAGCTACTGATACCTTGTCAAGTGTGCAAGAAAGACCATGGAATTTTTGGGGGAAATCAAAGATGGATATTTGTAAAATCATGTTAAGCCAAGGTTATCTCCAAGGGGAGAAATTAACCTCATTGTAAAGTGTAATTTTGTAAAGTGGTGCATGAATGTAATTATTGAATTATGTTTATTTTACTTTATTATTTAGTCTACTTGGCATGCCATGTGTATTGTGTGTAATGTGATTTATTTGTGGTGTCAATTGACACATGTCATGTGAGTTGGCATGCCCAAGTGTTTAATGTGTGTACGTGATCTCTATTTTTAGGGGCCATGAGTGGGAATCTCTTTCATTTTCAGATTCAATCTTTGAGTGGTCTTTTGAGTGACTTTTAATGACCATTTATGGTAGTGGAGGTTAAAAATAGGCTACCCCATAGTGGTGCCATATGTTGGGGGTCAAATTTTGACCATTGTGATGCATTTTGACTATTTTTGCCCTTCCAAAAGATGCTCTTTTTAAAAGTGACGAAATTGGAAGAGGCATGTCAAGCCCACTCTTCATTTGAATTTTGAATTTTGAATTTCCCTCTTTTGGTCTGATAGGTTTAGGGTTTGTCTTCTTAAGGAGATGGAGGAAAAATTGGTGGGTAATTGCCCACTCTCCAATTTTTGGAGACTTGAGAGTTTGTGAGAATTTTGGTCTTGTTTTCTTGGAGGATTTTTGGTGTTGCATAGCAAAGGAGGAGACTAGTTGGAAAGCTCATCTCAACCCTCTTGCCATAAGCTTGGATCAAGGTTGGGTCTTAAATTCTCTTGTTCTTATTGCTATGTACATTTTTACTTCTTTTCCTATGTTGTGTGAATGATAGTTATTTATGTAAAGTTCATGGCTTCTTGTCTTTGCATGTATGTGTGTCTTCCTTTCTTGTTGTATTGTTTTCTTTGGGTGTGCAAGGCCAAACTCACCCTTGGGAGGGAAGAGAGCCTTGATGGGTGAAGGGCATAAGTTGGGACTATTCTTCTAGTGTAGAGTCCTTCCTCTAGGAGGAAGGGGATAAGGCATGGATTTATGGGCATCCATGTTGTCATCTTTGTGTATGCTTATTGGGGGTCATAAGGGTGTTGTTATTGTGATGAATATGAGAAGGGTGGATGGTTGTTTCTATGGCCTTCTAAAGGAATTTTGAGTAGAATTTACAGCCCTGTTGAAGGCTCATTTTCTTTTGTACTTTGGCATTCTCCTAGTTGAGTAGCTTCCACCTTCACCCCTACTATGGGTCCAAGGTGACTCATGTTGTGCTAAGCCTTGGGAAAGGGAATTTGATGTTTAAGTTTGTTGTTGGTTTTTGTTTGTTTATGTGTTTATGTATGCATGTTAAAATGCCTATCCATCTTTGTTTTCCCCTAGCTCGGGGGTGGCCATGAAATGGCCTAGGTTGGGAGGTGAGCCTCTGATGAAGGGTACTCCCTTAATAATGCAAACACATAACAAAAATAGAGAAACAACAACAACAATATGCAAGAACAAAAAATTGGCTTCTTATTATCTCCACAAATGTGGAATTACAAACTTTCAGAATTACAATATGCAACGCCACATGGGCATTCCCTTACAATATTTTGTAGGACAAAGCCTCGAATCAATACCCAGATCTACTACCTAGAACTGCCCTAGACAACACTACGGGCCTTCTTTATATAGGCATTTTCCACCGCTTGAGAAGGTTCCAGAAATTTAGCCCTAAGGGCTGACCAAACTTAGAATTATTTTATTTTTCAAATTATTACATCAAAGTTGGCTCAAAATAACTTTTGAAACCCGAACAAAAATTTTGAAGGAAAATTATTTTCTACCATTTCAGGTGGCCCAACTTTCAGAGACCGTAAGTCATCACTAGTTGACCTGATTGACTATTATAACCCCATTTTGGAAATGCCATGAAGCACTCTATAGGCTTGACCCATGCAAGTGCTAGTCACCCAAATTTTTGACCTCAACCAAGGCCTCTAAAGCCTTCAAAACTGAGTTCAAAGTTTCTGTACCCTACTGCCAATACCAAAAATCTTCAATATCTTCAAAACTAGACCTGATCTAACCATGAAACTTTGCTGGCAGGCTGATATGACTGAGATGAACCTCTACATGTAAAATCAGAACATTTTGAGATCATAAGACCAACTTACTAAAAATAGAAAGTTTCCATAAATAGCAGCTCTGCACAAGATAGCGCTTATTGAATACAAAAACATAAATATTTTTGGGTGATGCAAGATTTCTCTTACACCTAGGATGCTCCTGCATCAGACACCCAAGGTAATTTGAGAAGTGACCCCATCACGACTTAGGTGTGCAGAGGAAAACCAAGATGGTTAACCTCCTCCTTTGTTAGCCATGATGAATCTTCAATAGGTCATCCTTTCCATTTGACCAAATACTCTTCATATGTCCTGTTCCTTATGCTTCTACCAACATGACTATCCAATATGTCTTCAATCTCCTTGATATTTGAACTGGTTGCTAGAATACTCCACTGTGCTGCTGTAACCTCATCTTCAACACCTCCCTCATGATACTCTGTCAAATCTAAAATGTTAAACACTGGTGAAATATTCAGCTCAGTAGGCAATTCTACCTCATATGCATTTCTTGAATCATGCTTCTTCAGTATCTTACATGGCCCAAACTTCTTCATTTTCAACTTGTTATATGTACCAACCGAAAATCACTCCTTCCGCAAATGAACCATGACTTCATCTCCAACCTAAAATTCCTTATGCCTCCTTTTCACATCTGCTTTAGCCTTATACTACACATTCATCTTGGTAATATGCTTCCTCACCTCCTCATGGATGTTCTTCAAGTGTTCCGCAAAATCCTCAGCTTCAGCACTACTTATTTCTCCTTTATCTATCTTTCTCAATTCTGATGCATTTTTGGGAATACTCCTATATACAATCTAGAATGGTGATTTACCAGTGCTCCTATTGATAGAATTATTGTATGCAAATTCTACCTATGGTAAAATCAAATCCCATCTTTTTGGCTTATCTCCAACCAAACATCTCAGCAAATTTCTCAAACTCCTATTCACCACCTCTGTCTGTCCATCAGTCTATGGATGATGTGATGAACAAAACTTCAAATCTATCTTCAACTTATTCCATAATGTACACCAAAAATATCCAATGAACTTAGTGTCTCTATCTAAAATTATGGTCTTTGGAAAATCATGTAGTTTCACTACTTCTCTAAAAAAAATTCTCTTATATGAACAACATCATTAGTCTTCTTGCAGGGAATGAAATGTGCCATCTTCAAAAATCTATCAACCACCACAAAAATTGAATCATGTCCCCACTGCATCCTTGGTAGACCAACAACAAAGTCCATATTGATATCCTCCCAAGGCTTCTCTGGTACAGATAATGGCTGATACAACCTTGTATTCTGCTTCACTCCTTTCGCCATCTGACATACTCTACAACACTGTACAAACTTCTTGATATCTTGTTGCAACTATGACCAATAATAATTTTCACTAACCAAAGAAAGGGTTTTATCTCGACCAAAACGTCTAGCCAATCCTCCGCTATGCTTCTCCTTAATGAGATTCTCCCTCATAGAACTTCATGGAATGCACAACTGACTCCCTCTGAATAGCATATCATCCTGAATGATAAAATCTAGCCATTTCATCCTATCTAGAGTAACAGGTTCTTTACAAGCTTTCCAAGCTTCACCAAAATCAGGATCCTCTGGATACAAATTCTTGAGTTACTTGAACCCAACTGCCTTAATTTGCATCTCTATCAGCAATAGTTGCCTTCTGCTAAGCGCATCTGCAACCCTGTTAGACTTTCCACTTCTATGTTTCAAAACAAATGTATAACTCTGCAAAAACTCAACCCATTTCAAATGCCTTTGATTCAACTTTCCTTGACTATTCAACTATTGCAAAGCTTAATGATCAGTATACAAAAAAAACTCCTTAGGAAGTAGATAGTGTCTCCACTTCTTCGATGCCTAAATTGTAGCATAAAATTTCTGATCATAAATAGTATATTTTCTCTTGGCATCATTTAACTTCTCACTAAAATAAGCAACAGGTTTGCCTTCTTGGCTCATAACAGCTCCTATTGTAGTACCGCTAGCATCATAGTCTACTTGAAACACCTTATTAAAATTTGGAAGTGCTAAAATAGGCTATTCTCTAACTTTTTGTTTCAACAATTGAAAACTCTTTTCTGCCCCATTAGTCCACTTAAACTCTTTTCTATCCCCTCTCATTGTTTCAGTCAAGGGACCACAAATACTACTAAATTTCTGATAAAATTTCCATAAAAACTAGCTAGACCATGAAAAGATCTTACCTTGGTAGCACTCCTTGGAGTAGGCCATTCAAGGATAGCCTGTACCTTCTTTGTTTCCATTTTTAGGCCTTCTATTAAAACTACAAATCCCAAATACACTAACTCTTTCTTCACAAAAATGCACTTCTTCAAATTAATCAACAATGTCTCATCTCTCAGCTTCTCAAACACCATACGACTATGCATCATATGTTCCTCCAATGTCTTGCTAAAGATCAAAATATCATCTAGGTAGACAATGACAAACTTACCCAAAAATTCTTTCAGAACCTCATTCATGAGCAGCATGAAAGTGCTCGGTGCATTGGTTAGCCCAAAAGGCATGACTAACCACTCATACAGTCATTCCTTTGTCTTGAAGGAAGTCTTCCATTCATTTTCTTCTCTTATCCAAATCTGGTGATATCCACTCTTCAGATCTATCTTTGAGAAATACACAGCTCCACTCAAACAATCCATAATATCATCCATTCGTGGCAATGGAAACATATACTTGATTGTGATCTTGTTTATTTCTCTGGAATCTATACACATCCTCCATTCTCCATTCTTCTTTGGTGCTAATACTGCTGGTAGAGCACAGGGACTCAAACTCTCTCAAATCAACCCCTTCTGCAATAACTCATGTACTTGTCTGTTCAACTCTTCACTTTTTGCTAGTGTCATTCTATGTGCTTCCTTGTTTGGAAAACTAGCTCCTGGAATCAAATCCATCTGATGACTAATCTTCCTTACCAATGGTAATCCATCAGGTACATTATCAGATACAATATCCTGAAACTCATTTAACAAATCTGCAACCTCTACAGGTACATCCTCTACTTCTTCTTTACCAGCTTTTGGAATTAAAGAAAAACACACATGCTCATGCCTCATACCATCTAGGAAGTTTCTTCCATTAACAAATGTTATTTTTGCATTACCACATACATTTTCTTCGGTCTCCTTCAATGCCTTTATCTTATGTCGCACTCCATCCTTTGTTAGGGAATAGGTATTCGCATGACCATCGTGTACAACACATCTATCAAACTACCATGGTCTACCCAACAACATATGACATGCATCCATAGATATGATATCACATAGTACCTCATCTTGGTACCCGCCAATCTTGAACTTTACTAGGCACTGTTCACTGACCATGACCTTGTGGTCATCCTGTACCCAGGCAATCTGATATGGATGTGGGTGTTTCTATCTCTTGGGCTTCAACTTTTTCACCATCTCTTCTGACACCAAATTGTTAGTCCTTCCACTATCAATAATCACATCATAACATTTTCCCTCACACTTGCATCTAGTGCGAAATAGGCTGCTCCTTTGTTCAGGTTCATTCTCACCACTCAGCAGGACTCTTCTGTTAATCAATGTTTCTCCTCTTTCAGCATCTTCTGAATTTGATGATCTGGCATCTTCATCTACATGTGCAACTCTGGCTTGGCCTTCATTTCTCCTATCTATCCTTCTTTGGCATTGAGGACATTCAAATGCCCTATGACCTTCTTCTCCACAGTGAAAACATGTTCCACGGAAGCCTCCTCTTCTTGAACCTTGTCCTCTTCCTCTTCCTCTCTGATCTCTATTGTTCTAATCTTGAAAATGATTGGAATTGTTTCCTCTATGATTTTGACTGCTACTGGCCTCATCCTTCTTTTTCAGATCTTCATTTCGGCCTCCATATGACCATCCACCAGATCGTCCACCGTGACCTCTTCCATTTTGTCTGCTCTCAAACTTCTTGTTCAACTTTTTCTCTACTTTTTTTTTGCAAATTGGTATGCCTCTTCAATACTATTCATTCAAACCAGATTTAGCTCCTCCTGAATGCTAGGCCTCAACCCATTAAGGTAACGAGAAACTTTCTCCTTATTAGCTTCCACATGACCTGTTCTAATGAGGATTCAATAGAACTCCTTTGTATACTCCTGAATAGATCATCCCGCTTGCTTCAAACTTTGCATTTTCTTCAGTAGGTGAAGCTCATAATCAACAAGGATGAACTGTCACTTCAATTTATCCACCATCTGATCCCATCTTGTGATTTTATCTTTCCCTCTTCTATTTCAGTCCAATTGAATCTCTTGCCACTAGATCTTCGCATGACCTTTCAGTCTGACCTTCGTGAATTTGACCCTATCAGGATCCTCAATATCTTCATACTCAAAATATTCTTCACATTCATTGATCTAGTTGATCAACTCTTCTGGGTTAACATTTCTTGAAAATGCAGAAACCTCAATCTTAGGTCTTTTTCGGATCATGGAAAAGGCTCGAAAAAGTCTTTCTTCCTCCTGGTTCACAACTTTGACTTCTCCTTCTTGATCTTCTTCTTCAGCTTCATCCTCTCTTTCATCTCTGACATTAAGATTCATTCCTCTACGAATCTCCTCTTGCAATGCTCGCACTTGTCTCTGGAGCACTCTAACCTCAGGTGTTACAACACCAGCTCTTCCACCACATTCCCTTCGTGGAGGTATTTTTGCAATGCACACTGAAACCCTAACCACGGTCCTGGTGCAAACTACCTCACAGTCGGCGATCTATTTACACACTGAAAAACTCTTTCTCTGATACCACTTGATGAAGGGTGCTCCCCTTAATAATGTAAACACATAATAGAAATAGAGAAACAACAACAACAATATGTAAGAACAGAAAATTGGCTTCTTATTATCTCCACAAATGTGGAATTAAAAACTTTCAAAATTACAATATGCAAAGCCACATGGGCATTCCCTTACAATATTTTGTAGGACAAAGCCTTGAATCAATACCTAGATCTACTACCCAGAACTGCCCTAGACAACACTATGGGCCTTCTTTATATAGGCATTTTCCACTACTCGAGAAGGTTCTAGAAATTTAGCCCTAAGGGCTGACGAAACTTAGAATTATTTTATTTTTCAAATTATTACATCAAATTCGGCTCAAAATAACTTTTGAAACCCAAACAGAAATTTTGAAGGAAAATTATTTTCTGCCATTTCAGGTGGCCCGACTTTCAGAGACCATAAGTCATCACCAGTTGACCCGATTGACTATTATAACCCCATTTTGGAAATGCCACGAAGTGCTCTACAAGCTTGACCTATGCAAGTGCCTGTCACTCAAATTTTTGACCTCAATCGGGGCCTCTAAAGCCTTCAAAACTGAGTTCAAAGTTTCTATACCCTACTGCCAATACCAAAAATCTTCAATATCTTCAAAACTAGAGCTGATCTAACCATGAAACTTTGCTGGCAGGCTGATATGATTGAGATGAACCTCCACATGTAAAATCAAAACATTCCAAGATTGTAAGACCAACTTACTAAAAATAGCAAGTTTCCATAAATAGCAGCTCTGCACAAGATAGCCCTTATTGAATACAAAAATAGAAATATTTTTGGGTGATGCAAGATTTCTCTTACACCCAGGATGCTCCTGCATCAGCCTCCATGGTCCACTTGTTTTTATTTTGCAGATTTGAAAGACACATCTTGCTGGTTTTAAAGGAGCTAGATGGAAATTCAGAAGTACCTCCTTTATGATTTTTGGTTGATTGACCTTGAGCCTTTATGTATTTTGTTTCATTTAAGGCTATGTTAAAAAGCCTAGCATAAGAATGCTTGTAAAAGTTGGTTAGATAATGGCTTTCCCAAATCTTTTATATTAAGTTGAATAACGAGGAAAGTGTGTTGTGTTACCTTCATGTTAAATGGAATCGTTAGTAGGGATGCTTAGAGTTGTATGAAAGGAATGCAATGTTGCTGATTTGGTTTCTCTACATGTAAGATAAATGATGTCTTTATACCATGAATTTCATTTTCAAAGAAGTTATTTTCAAATCTGTTAAGTAGGAGTTTAGAAGAAGAAATGATTTATTTACATCTATGAAAAGTTTTTCTATTAAAATAAATGTTTATCAATTTAGTTACTTGATTTGAAAGGAAAAGGATTTCACGTTCTTGTTCAAATGATAGCTTAAATTGAATCTAAAATCAATTCCATATATATATTGTGAGTATCTAAAGAAAGAAAATAGATTAATGTTAATAGATAAAGTGGCCTTACATTTAAATGTTATGATGAAACATATAGATGTTGCAATTAAATATGCTAAGATTCTATTATAACTATCCATGTATCTTATTTGATAAATTTTGATAAACTTATTAATGCACATGCATATAAATATAATTTACATGTATATATTTGTGTGTTAATTCTTTTTATATTTCTAAATATTGGGCTCCATAGTAACATATATATATATATATATATATAGACACACACACACACACACACACACACACACACTTTTGTTTCCATATATTTAATACTAGTATACATATTATTACACATATATAATATGTTATTATATATTTGTGTAATAAATCTGCACTCATTTCCTTCGTAACTATATGATGCATAAGTTATATTTCATTATAATGTGTTGTAATTAACAACCTTTCTTTATCTTTTTTAATTAAGTAACCATATTAATACATATATGCATATATTTTACTATATGCATATATGTATTAATATCATATTTCACATATTTTGTTTGTGATATAATGAATTGAATAACATATCGAAACATAACAATAATGATTGTAATACTATTGCGGTTACCGCAGGATAGGTTAGGGTTCCACATAATTTAATAACGCTGTTGGTAGATTTCCTGCAAGCAGTGCATGGCACTATCGCGGTGGCTTAAGTCACCGCAGCAGTGACCATGCCACTACTGTCGGCGGCTAAGGCCGCCATAGCAGTGGCAAGGCCACTGCCAACAGTGGCCCCGGGAGATTCCAAGATGCCCCCCCTCTAACGTCTGTGGCAGAAGAACTAAATTTTATTTTGCCTTGTTTTATCATACCATCCACAGTTTAATACTTTTAGGATGTTCGATTTGACCTAAGTTATAATGCATAGTATTTTCGATTGCTAAGAATGAGTTTCATTATCAGATTTGTAAATTGCTTTTCAAATGTCATCCGCTTAATAAAATACTTCATAAAACCTTATCCTATATGCTGTATAAACTAAAATAGCATTTCAATTTGCATGCAATCTTTAGGCCTGGCATTGTGTGTAAGATTGGTTTCGGTAGCAGCTTTTAGTCCAGATCCTTGCAGGCCTATTCATTTCACATAAAGCAAAAGAAAGATTATTGAACATCAAATTTAACAAAGAGTTATAAAGTGTCGGTATAGTCATGCTCTTAGGGGATGCTATTTTTCCTCTGTTAAGATAGAGCCATACCTGAGATTTTGGGTATTCAAGAAACTACTTCTTGGCTTAATCCTTGATGTGTACTCTGGACATCCTGCAAAACCCAAATGAAGGAAAGATTGTGGAATTAGGGTTTTTGGGCCATGTCTTATTGGCCCAAACCCTAATTCCATTTTAGGGTTGGATGTTCTTTTGAGTTATAACTTTTTAATTTAAATTCCTTCTTTATTCATTTGGGATATTCTATTTAGTGGACTTTATCATTTCCCACTTTTAAGTCCGTTAGTATGAATTTCTTTTATTATATTTATTTATCCCCTTTTTGTAGGGATTTGATTTATTTTGGATTTTGGCAAAGATATTGTATAGATATTTTAATTTCATATAACCCTTTAGTAAGTAGAGTTAGGTCCTTTAATTATTAATTTAATTTTAGATATGTTAATAAACTTTTGTTAATGAATTTTCACCTTGTTAACTTTAACTGTTAAATTATTATGTCTTTTAAATTTGCCATATTATTATTTCTATCATGCGTATGTGTATATAGTTTTGGAACCTTTTATTTATTTATTTACTCTTGATTTGGGTTGGAGGGGTGAGACCTCTTTTACTAACTCTTCATGTTTTAGTATCATAAATTATTAAACCTTTAATCCATTATTAATTATTAATAGTGGCAATATTTTTGGATGTGTTAAAATGTTACGTGACGTTCGTCATTAGTTTGTAAAATTTACTAATGGAATTAAATAATAATTGTGACAGTGTTTTATTGATACATAACTTCGTATTGAATTTAAATCTTTTAATAAGTTAAATCTTATAATTAGTATTAATGCCTGTAATTTTGGAGTAGACTGACTTAAGGGTTCCTCCCTCATAGACCCTTAATGATTAGTCCTAATCAGTGTTCCTTCGGTCAAGGGCACCTAACATGTAGGGGATGTAGGAAAGCCAGTGCATGCCTCAAATCCCCTTGTGAGATGAGTGCATTGGTTGACGTTTTGTCCTCGTCTCAGATTGCAACCTTGTTGTTAGTGACTTTCAAAAAAAAAAAATTGTGTGTTTTGCCCTAATTTTGGGCATGACAGACATGTACATATAGAGATATCAATGTTTTACAGAGATAGGGTTGAGCCGACCAGAACAGAGCAACGATCAGTAATTGATTATATTGAGTTAAAGGATTTTTTTAAATCAAAATAATGACTTGAATTATTAGGGATGAAATCCTAGATGTTAACCTAAGGCAATAAGAAGCAATTTTATGTTTTGGGAAGCATGTAATGAATTGAAGGCTGACAAAAATGTTATTTTTTAATAGCTTTTATAAAAGAAAGAAACTTGTAAATGTGAAGTTGTAAGTAAGTTGTAAGTAAGTATTGTATTGATGTATATTGATTTATTATGCAAAATCTGATCTATGATCAAATCAGTGCGAGTTGATAACAAGTTTTTGTGAAGAGACTACAAAGCTAGATCATAATATTGAAGATATTTAGTAGTAGTAAAAGCTTTTTGTATTCTACCTTTTGTATTGAAATTAACATTGTATATTGCATGTTTGGGCAGTGAGATCATCTTGCATACATTCTTATTTTGCAATACCAACTCCTAACAGGGTTGAGGCTTCTAACATGGTCTAAAGTCCTCTAACAAGGACATAGAAACTATACGGATGTAGTAGAATCCTAATAGGGTCAATATCTCTAACCATATACTTTTTATTAGTGGATCATTTATGGGTATCATCCCCACCGATGTTTTCCCTTTGCTAGGGTTTCCTCGAGAACAAACATGGTGTTATGAGTTCCTTTATTTTATGGTTGTGTTTATTATTCAGTTTATTTATTTTAGTTTCTTATGCAAGCTATAAGTTAATTTCATATATCCATCAATGGGAAAAAGTAAAAGTTTGTGAATTTATATTGATTCACCTACCCCTCTTGATATTTCCTATTTCTAACAATAATTGTGTTGGATGTGATGAAAATTGGTTTAGGAAATCGATGATATGTTATTTAATTCAATCATAGACATAGTTTATATAACATGTAGTATTGATGATGTATTATGTTTCTATATCATGATTATTTTGAACCTAATGATGTGTGCAATGAGTGTGCATGGATAGTTGACCATGGATCTAAATCAGGGACCCAAAATTGGAACCTATGTTATTTCATGAATTCCAAGGTCCTGTTTGTATGAAGAAACATGGACCTTGTTGTATAAGTTTTTTATTCATGATTGTGGTTTGCATGTGTGTATTTAATTCAGTTAAAGTGAATGTGATTAAGCCATGTCATTATTTATTTAAATTGTGCCAATTTTGGCAATTGTATTAGTTAAGTGTTGGCATGGCTAGTTATGTGTATCATGATTAAGTGTTGGGTTAGCTAGGGGTTTACCTTAGTGTAGTACCCAAGCTTACCATGGGTTAGGAAGTTTCTAGATGGTCAACTTGACTTATAAATCCGTGGGTTAACTTTAGGTAGGGTTTAGGATGGTCTTTTGGGCTCCCATAAGGTAACTAGGGTCAATTTTAGCTACCAAGGTTTGTACCCTAGGGGTTAGGGGTCATTTTCAACCCATTAAGATCTTTAAATCATAATTATTGCTCCCTTAAAGTCTCCCTTTTGAAGTTGTGCAAATTTGAAGAGTTGTGTGGTTTTGGTTAACCTCTCTTCTCTTCCTAAATTTACATTTAACTCCATTAATTGAGAAGGAAGAAAAGTGGGAAGAAAGGGATGGATGGTTCTTCCTCACCAATGATTGGTTCCTATATTTTTGGATGTTTACCTATATAGAGAATATTTTAGGAAGAGCTTGAGTGTTCACCCTCTCTCAACCTATAGAGACATTTTCATAATTTGAAGGAGCTTAGGATGGAATTGCTTAGAAGGATAGTTGTTTTTCCTTAGCATGTATAGAAGCTTGGAACTCCATTAATGGAGTCCTTTCTATTTTTATGGTTTTTTCTTAAAGTTATTGGTGTGTTATTTATTGTTTTTAATTTATAATTTCATTTGTAAATGGGATTCTTCAAGGCACACTCACCATTGGGAGGGTAGAGTAACCTTGAAGGGGGTGGTAGGAAGTGACTCCAGGATTGTGCAGAGTCTCCCATGTTTGGAGGGATAAACATGGGGTTCTTGATACCCATGATGCCAAGTATGGCCTAAGGACACCTGGGGGGCATAAGGAGGATTTTAGACTGCATCTTGTGTAGATGGTCTTTCCAAGTCCATGTGTGGCTTGTGAATTTTACTTTGATACTTTGGCTTCTCCTCCTGTTAGTCTACCACTACCCCTATTTTCAGGATGGCCTCTTGGAGACCTTCCTCCTTTTTTTACCATGTTTGGGAGTTTCACGTGTTCTTATGTTCGAATGTGTTTTTATATGTTTTGAGAATATCTATTCATATCTCATTCCATTCTGGATCCCCTTGCTTAGGGGTGACCTTAAAAAGGTCTAGGTTGGGAGGTTAGCCTCCATGGTCAACCTCAATCTAACAGGTTCACATTTGGATGCTAGGAGCCGGTAGAATTGTTTAAGTATGAGAATTGAAATTAGGGATTTCCTTTGTAATTATATATTTGGAGTTTTAATCAAATTGTTATTATTGTAATAATGGAAAATAAGGATTATGTAATATTTGATTATGTATTTAAACGAAGAATATGGAGTTTATACTTTAAATAAACAGATTAAATTTTTATTTAAATTCTTAGTTCCTATTAAATTTAAATGTATAAGCTATTGGGAATTAATTAATTTTGAACAATTTTATGACATAATGTTATTTTAATTGGTGCAATTAAAATAAATGTTTATGGCATTATTATTTTAAAAAAAAAAGAGATTGTAGGTTCATATAGTAATTTAAATTTTCTAACCATATTGTTGATGTGTAAAATATTTTATGTTTAAATATGTGCAATTAGAAAATTTAAATTTGATATAGTATTTTTGAAAGATTTGGAGAAATCAAGTATTTTTACACTTATAGAAAATTTTCAAAATTTATGCAAAAATAAAAATGCCTAAATTAAAATTTTACTTCCTACAATGTCTTAAGCTATTAAATTAGAATGCATTCATGTTTTTAAAATTTAAATTTTTTTTGTGTAGATATCCCCTGTCTTGTGGAAAAGCAAAATTTATCTCACTAGTCATTTTTTCAGTATTATATATATATATATATATATATATATATATATATATATATATATATATATATTATTGGAATGGAAAGATAAGGGACTGAGAGGGGAGGGGTGAATCAATACCCTCAAAAACATTAACTGAATAACCAATCTGCAAAAGTAGTGACTAACTAACCAACTGAATCCATTGTTTGCAACATTCATTCAAATAAATTTGTAAATGTAAAGTGCGTGAAATCAAAAAATAAATCAATCAAGAAATGTGACACATAACAAGTATTTTGGTTATGTAGAAACCCTTGTTAGAAGGTAAAAACTACGGTGGGGATGACACCCATAAATTCTTCATTACTGCACTAAATAAAGTATGTCTGTTAAGGCTACAAGTTTGATCATTTCTAGTGATCTTACCTTGTTAGGAGTAACAATCAGATCGATTAGATCTACCTTGTGAAAGGATTTAACAACACTACTTGAGTGTGCACATGGTTAAGAGATTTACAATCAGACTGTTAATTCTACTCTATTAAGAGATTTGACAACTCTACTATAATGATTATAGAATAACATAAAGTATCTATAAAATAACAACTATAATTTGTCTGAATCAGATCAATGATATACTAAATGAATATCACCTTTATGTGTAGTAAACTGTCCTCTATTCTGCTGGGTAGCCTTGATTGTTTCTTAATAAACTAATTTGAATCTCTGTTAACTTCTCTGTCATGCAAACCTTGTCTAAATTCTGATGTCTTGAAGGTAGCTACTGCTTCAAGATCTCCTTTTTTCTTGATCGATTAGCATTTCAAAATGACATAAATTACAAATATATAGAAAACTATTATGATTTCCATGACCTAATTAGGTTTACAATATCTTTAAAAACCTAAGATCTATGGTGTAAAAAATTAACCTAGATCTGACTATTACATAGGAATCATCACAACATTTAATGATTACAACCATAATAAATAACCCTTTGATGAAGGGTGCTCCCCTTAATACCACAAACACATAACAGAAACTGAGAAACAACAACAACAATATGCAAGAACAGAAAATTGGCTTCTTATTATCTCCACAAATGTGGAATTACAAACTTTTAGAATTACAATATGCAAAGCCACATGGGCATTCCCTTACAATATTCTGTAGGACAAAGCCTCGAATCAATACCCAGATCTACTACCCAGAACTGCCCAAGACAACACTACGGGCCTTCTTTATATAGGCATTTTCCACCACCCAAGAAGGTTCCAGAAATTTAGTCCTAAGGGCTGACCAAACTTAGAATTATTTTATTTTTCAATTTATTACATCAAAGTCGGCTCAAAATAACTTTTGAAACCCAAACAAAAATTTTGAAGGAAAATTATTTTCTGCCATTTCAGGTGGCCTGACTTTCGGAGACCATAAGTCATCACCAGTTGACCCGATTGACTATTATAACCCCATTTTGGAAAGGGCACGATGAGCTCTACAACTTTTGAATTAAGCAAGCTTCATTCAGCCAAAAATTTGACCTCATCTGGGGCCTCTAAAGCCTTCAAAACTTAGTTCAAAGTTTTTGTACGCTGCTACCAATACCGAAAATCTTCAATATCTTCAAAACTAGACCTGATCTAGCCATGAAACTTTACTGGCAGGCTGATATGACTGAGATGAACCTCCACATGTAAAATCAGAACATTCCTAGATCATATGACCAACTTACTAAAAATAGCAAGTTTCCATAAATAGCAGATCTACACAAGATAGCCCTTATTGAAAAGAAAACCAGAAATATTTTTGGGTGATGCAAGATTGCTCTTACACCCTGGATGCTCCTGCATCAGACACCCGGGGTAATTTGAGAAGTGACCCCGTCACACCTCAGGTGTGTAGAGGAAAACTGAGACGGTTAACCTCCTCCTTTGTTAGCCATGATGAATCTTCAATAGGTCATCCTTTCCATTTGACCAAATACTCTTCATATATCTTGTTCCTTGTGCTTCTGCCAACATGACTATCCAGTATGTCTTCAATCTCCTTGATATCTGAACCGGTTGCTGGAATACTCCATTGTGCTACTGTAACCTCATCTTCAACACCTCCATCATGATACTCTGTCAAATCTGAAACATTAACCATTAGTGAAATATTTAGTTCAGTAAGCAATTCTACCTCATATGCATTTCCTAAATCATGCTTCTTCATTATCTTACATGGCCCAAACTTCTTCATTTTCAACTTGGTATATGTACCAACTGAAAATCGCTCCTTCCGCAAATGAACCATGACTTCATCTCCAACCTGAAATTCCTTATGCCTCCTTTTTCTCATCTGCCTTAGCCTTATACTGTGCATTCATCTTGGTAATATGCTTCCTCACCTCCTCATAGATGTTCTTCAAATGTTCTGCAAAATCCTCAGCTTCAGCACTACTTATTTCTCCTTTATGTATCTTTCTCAACTCAGATGCATTTCTGGGACTACTCCCATGTACAATCTGGAATGGTGATTTACAAGTGCTCCTATTGACATAATTATTGTATGAAAATTCTACCTATGGTAAAATCAAATCCCATCCTGTTGGCTTATCTCCAACCAAACATCTCAGCAAATTTCCCAAACTTCTATTCACCACCTCTGTCTGTCCATCAGTCTGTGGATGATTTGATGAACTGAACTTCAAATCTATCTTCAACTTCTTCCACAATGTATGCCAAAAATATCCAATGAACTTAGAGTTTCTGTCTGAAACTATGGTCTTTGAAAAACCATGCAGTCTTACTACTTCTCTGAAAAAAAATTCTGCTATATGAACAACATCATTAGTCTTCTTGCAGGGAATGAAATGTGCCATCTTCAAAAATCTGTCAACTACTACAAAAATTGAATCATGTCCCCGTTGTGTCCTTGGTAAACCAAGAATAAAGTCCATACTGATATCCTCCCAAGGCTTCTCTGGTATAGGTAATGGCTGATATAACCTTGTATTCTGCTTCACTCCCTTCACCATCTGACATACTCTGCAACTCTGTACAAAATTCTTGACATCTTGCTGCAACTGTGGCCAATAATAATTTTCACTAACCAAAGCAAGGGTTTTATCTTGACCAAAATGTCCAACCAATCCTCTGCTATGCTTCTCCTTGATGAGATTCTCCCTCATAGAACTTTGTGGAATGCACAACTGACTCTCTCTGAATAGCATATCATCGTGGATGATAAAATCCAGCCATTCCATCCTGTCTAGAGTAATAGGTTCTTTACAAGTTTTCCAAACTTCACCAAAATCAAGATCCTTTGGATACAAATTCTCGAGTTCCTTGAACCCAACCACCTCAATTTGCATCTCTATTAGCAATAGTTGCCTTTTGCTAAGCACATCTACAACCCTGTTAGACTTTCCACTTCTTTGTTTCAAAACAAATGTATAACTCTACAAAAACTCAACCTATTTCAAATGCCTTTGATTCAACTTTCCTTGACTATTCAAATATTGCAAAGCTTGATGATCAATATACAAAACAAACTCTTTAGGAAGCAGATAATGTCTCCACTTCTTCAATGCCTAAACTATAGCATAAAATTTCTGATTATAAACAGAATATTTTCTCTTGGCATCATTTAACTTCTCATTGAAATAAGCAATAGGTTTACCTTCTTGGCTCATAACAGCTCCTATTGCAGTACCACTAGCATCACAGTCTACTTGAAACACCTTATTAAAATTTAGAAGTGCTAAAATAGGTTGTTCTGTAACTTTTTGTTTCAACAATTGAAAACTCTTTTCTGCCCCATTAGTCCACTTAAACTCCTTTCTATCCCCTCTCATTGTTTTAGTCAAGGGACCACAAATACTGCTAAATTTTTTGATAAACTTTCTATAAAAACTAGCTAGACCATGGAAAGATCTTACCTTGGCAGCACTCCTTGGAGTAGGCCATTCAAGGATAGCCTATACCTTCTCTGGGTCTATTTTTAGACCTTCTGTTGAAACTAAAAATCCCAAATACACTAACTCTTTCTTCACAAAAATGCACTTCTTCAAATTAATCAACAATTTCTCATCTCTAAAGTTTTCAAATATCATACGAATATGCATCATATGCTCTTCCAATGTCTTACTAAAGATCAAAATATCATCTAGGTACACAATGAAAAACTTACCCAAAAATTCTTTCAGAACCTCATTCACGAGCCACATGAAAGTGCTCGGTGCATTGGTTAGCCCAAATGGCATGACTAACCAGTCATACAGTCCTTCCTTTATCTTGAAGGCAGTCTTCCATTCATCTCCTTCTCTGATCTGAATATGGTGATATCCACTCTTTAGATCTATCTTTGAGAAATACACAGCTCCACTCAAACAATCCATAATATCATCCATTCGTGGTAATGGAAACATATACTTGATTGTGATCTTGTTTATTGCTATGGAATCTATACAAATCCTCCATTCTCCATTCTTCTTTGGTGCTAATACTACTGGTACAGCAGAGGGACTCAGACTCTCTCGAATCAACCCCTTCTGCAATAACTCATGTACTTGTCTGTTCAACTCTTCACTTTCTGCTGGTGTCATTCTGTGTGCTGCCTTGTTTGGCAAAATAGCTCCTGGATTCAAATCCATCTGATGACTGATCTTCCTTACCGGTGGTAATCCATCAGGTACATTATCAGATACAATATCCTGAAACTCATTCAACAAATCTGCAACCTCTACAAGTACATCCTCTACTTCTTCTTTACTAGCTTTTGGAATTAAAGCAAAACACACATGCTCATGCCTCATACCATCTAGGAATTTTCTTCCATCAACAAATGTTATTCTTGCATTACCACATACCTTTTCTTCGGTCTCCTTCAATGGCTTTAGCTTATGTCACACTCCATCCTTTGTCAGGGAATAGGTATACACACGACCATCATGTACAACACATTTGTCAAACCGTCACAGTCTACCCAACAACATATGAAATGCATCCATAAATATGATATCACATAGTACCTCATCTTGGTACCCACCGATCTTGGACTTTACTAGGCACTATTCACTGAACATGACCTTGTGGTCATCCTGTACCCAGGCAATCCAATATGGATGTGGGTGTTTCTGTCTCTTGAGCTTCAACTTTGTCACCATCTCTTCTGACACTAAATTGTCAGTGCTTCCACTATCGATAATCACATCACAACATTTACCCTCACACTTGCACATGGTGCGAAACAGGCTCCTCCTTTGTTTAGGTTCATTCTCACCACTCAGGAAGACTCTTCTATTAATTAGTGTTTCTCTTCTTTTAGCATCTTGAAAATTTGATGATCTAGCATCTTCATCTACATGTGCAACTCTGGCCTGGCCTTCATTTCTCCTGTCTATTCTACCTTAGTGCTGAGGACATTCAAATGCCCTATGACCTTCTCAACAGTGAAAACATGTTCCACAGAAGCCTCATCTTCCAGATCCTTGTCCTCTTCCTCTTCCTCTCTGATCTCTATTACTCTGATCCTAGAAATGATTTGAATTATTTCCTCTCTAATTCTTACTACTACTAGCCTCATCCTTCTTTTTCGGATGTTCATTTCGGCCACCATATGACCGTCCACCAGATCTTCCACCACGACCTTTTCCATTTTGTCTGCTCTCAAACTTCTTATTCAGCTTTTCCTCTACTTTTAGAGAAAACTGGTATGCCTCCTCAATACTGTTCATTCGAACCAGATTTAACTCCTCTTGAATGCTTGGCTATAACCCATTAAAGTATCGGGCAACTTTCTCCTTATCAACTTCTACATGGCCTATTCTGATGAGGAGTCGATAGAACTCCTTTGTATACTCCTGAACAGATCTTCCTGCTTGCTTCAAACTTTGCATTTTCTTTAGTAGGTCAAGCTCATAATCAACAGGAATGAACTATCGCTTCAATTTATCCACCATCCGATCCCATCTCGTGATTTTATCTTTCCCTCTTCTATTTCGCTCCAATTGAACCTCTTGCTACTAGATCTTTGCATGACCTTTCAGTCTGGCCTTCACAAATTTGACCCTATCAGGATCCTCAACATCTTCATACTCAAAATATTCCTCACATTCATTGATCCAATCGATCAATTCCTCTAGGTTAAGATTTCTAAAAAATGTAGGAACCTCAATCTTCGGTCTTTTCCCAATCTTGAAAATCGCCCGAAAAAGTCTTTCTTCCTCCTGGTTCACAATTTCAGCTTCTCCTTCTTGATATTCTTCTTCAGCTTCATCCTCGCTTTCATCTCTGACATTAAGATTCATTCCTTTGCGAAGCTCTTCTTGCAATGCTCGCACTTGTCTCTGCAGCTCTCTAACCTCAGGTGTCACAGCACCAACTCTTCCGCCACGTTCTCTTCATGGAGGTATTTTTGCGATGTGCGCTAAAACCCTAACCTCAGTCCTGGTGCAAACTACCTCACAGTTAGCAATCTATTTACACACTCAAGAACCTAGCTCTCATACCACTTGATGAAGGGTGCTCCCTTTAATACCACAAACACATAACATAAATAGAGAAATAATAACAATAATATGCAAGAACAGAAAATTGGCTTCTTATTATCTCCACAAATGTGGAATTAAAAACTTTTAGAATTACAATATGCAAAGCCACATGGGCATTCCCTTACAATCTTCTGTAGGACAAAGCCTCAAATCAATACCCAGATCTACTTCCCAAAACTGCCCTAGACAACACTACGAGCCTTCTTTATATAGGCATTTTTCACCACCCGAGAAGGTTCCAAAAATTTAGCCCTAAGGGCTGACCAAACTTAGAATTATTTTATTTTTCAATTTATTACATCAAAGTAAGCTCAAAATAACTTTTGAAACCTGAACATAAATTTTGAAGAAAAATTATTTTCTGCCATTTCAGGTGGCCCGACTTCCAGAGACCATAAGTCATCACCAGTTGACCCAATTGACTATTAAAACCCTATTTCAGAAAGGGCACGACAAGCTTTACAACACTTAAATTAAGCAAGCTTCATTCAACCAAAAATTTGACCTCATCTAAGGCCTCTAAAGCCTTCAAAACTGAGTTCAAAGTTTCTGTACACTGCTGCCAATACTAAAAATCTTCAATATCTTCAAAACTAGACTTGATCTAGCCATGAAACTTTACTGACAGACTGATACGACTGAAATGAACTTCCACATGTAAAATTAGAACATTCCCAGATCATATGACCAACTTACTTAAAATAGCAAGTTTCCAAAAATAGCAGCTCTACACAAGATAGCCCTTATTGAAAAGAAAATTAGAAATATTTTTGGGTGATGCAAGATTGCTCTTACACCCTGGATGCTCCTGCATCAGACACTTAGGGTAATTTGAGAAGTGACCCCGTCACGCCTTAGGTGTGTAGAGGAAAACCAAGATGGTTAACCTCCTCCTTTGTTAGCCATGATGAATCTTCAATAGGTCATCCTTTCCATTTGACCAAATAATCTTCATATATCCTGTTCCTTGTGCTTCTGCCAACATGACTATCCAGTATGTCTTCAATCTCCTTGATATTTAAATCGATTGCTGAAATACTCCACTGTGCTGCTGTAACCTCATCTTCAACACCTCCCTCATGATACTCTATCAAATCTGAAACATTAAACACTGGTGCAATATTTAGTTCAGTAGGCAATTCTATCTCATATGCATTTCTTGAATCATATTTCTTTAGTATCTTACATGGCCCAAACTTCTTCATTTTCAACTTAATATATGTACCAACCAAAAATCGCTCCTTTTGCAAATAAACCATGACTTCATCTCCAACTTGAAAATCCTTATGCCTCCTTTTCTCATCTGCCTTAGCCTTATACTGTGCATTCATCTTGGTAATATGCTTCCTCACCTCCTCATGGATGATCTTCAAATGTTCTGCAAAATCCTCAGCTTCAGCACTACTTATTTCTCCTTTATCTATCTTTCTCAACTCAAATGCATTTCTGGGACTACTCCCATGTACAATCTGGAATGGTGATTTACCAGTGCTCCTATTGATAGAATTATTGTATACAAATTCTGCCTGTGGTAAAATCAAATCCCATCTTATTGGCTTATCTCCAACCAAACATCTCAGCAAATTTCCCAAACTTCTATTCACCACCTCTATCTGTCCATCAGTCTATGGATGATGTGATGAACTGAACTTCAAATCTATCTTCAACTTCTTCCACAATGTATGCCAAAACTATCCACTGAACTTAGTGTCTCTATCTGAAACTATGGTCTTTGGCAAACCATGTAGTCTCACTACTTCTCTGAAAAACAATTCTACTATATGAACAACATCATTAGTCTTCTTGCAAGGAATGAAATGTGCCATCTTCAAAAATCTGTCAACTACTACAAAAATTGAATCATGTCCCCATTGTGTTCTTGGTAAACCAAGAACAAAGTCCATACTGATATCCTCCCAAAGCTTCTCTGGTACATGTAATGGCTGATATAACCCTATATTCTACTTCACTCCCTTCACCATCTCATACTCTACAACTCTGTACAAAATTCTTGACATTTTGCTGCAACTGTAGCCAATAATAATTTTCAATAACCAAAGCAAGGATTTTATCTCGACAAAAATGTCTAGCAAATCCTCTGCTATGCTTCTCCTTGATGAGATTCTCCCTCATAGAACTTTTTGTAATGCACAACTGACTCCCTCTGAATAGCATATCATCCTGGATGATAATATCCAGCCATTTCGTCCTGTCTAGAGTAACAGGTTCTTTACAAGCTTTCCAAGCTTCACCAAAATCAGGATCTTTTGGATATAAATTCTTGAGTTCTTTGAACCCAACCACCTCAATCTACATCTCTGTCAGCAATAGTTGCCTTTTGCCAAGCGCATCTGCAACCCTGTTAGACTTTCCACTTCTTTGTTTCAAAACAAATGTATAACTCTGCAAAAACTCAACCTATTTCAAATGCTTTTGATTCAACTTTCCTTGACTATTCAAATATTGCAAAGCTTGATGATCAATATACAAAACAAACTCTTTAGGAAATAGATAATGTCTCCACTTCTTCAATGCCTAAACTATAGCATAAAATTCTTGATCATAAACATAATATTTTCTCTTGGCATCATTTAACTTCTCACTGAAATAAGCAATAGGTTTACCTTCTTGGCTCATAACAACTCCTATTGTAGTACCACTAGCATCACAGTCTACTTGAAACACCTTATTAAAATCTAGAAGTGCTAAAACAAGTTGTTCTATAACTTTTTGTTTCAACAATTAAAAATTCTTTTCTGCCCCATTAGTCCACTTAAACTCCTTTTTATCCCCTCTCATTGTTTCAGTCAAGGGACCACAAATACTGCTAAAATTTTTGATGAACTTTCTGTAAAAACTAGCTAGACCATGAAAAGATCTTACCTCGGTAGCACTCCTTGGAGTAAGACATTCAAGGATAGCCTGTACCTTCTCTGGGTCCATTTTTAGACCTTCTGTTGAAACTACAAATCTCAAATACACTAACTCTTTCTTCACAAAACTACACTTCTTCAAATTAATCAACAATTTCTCATCTCTAAGGTTCTCAAACACCATGCGAATATGCATCATATGCTCTTCCAATGTCTTACTAAAGATCAAAATGTCATCTAGGTACACAATGACAAACTTACTCAAAAATTCTTTCAAAACCTCATTCATGAGCCGCATGAAAGTGCTCGGTGCATTGGTTAGCCCAAAAGGCATGACTAACCACTCATACAGTCCTTCCTTTTTCTTGAAGGTAGTCTTCCATTCATCTCCTTCTCTGATCCGAATATGGTGATATCCAGTCTTCAGATCTATCTTTGAGAAATATATAGCTCCACTCAAACAATCCATAATATCATCCATTTGTGGCAATGGAAACCTATACTTGATTGTGATCTTGTTTATTGCTCTGGAATCTATACACATCCTCCATTCTCCATTCTTCTTTGGTGCTAATACCACTAGTAGAGCACAGGGACTCAGACTCTCTCGAATCAACCCCTTCTGCAATAACTCATGTACTTGTCTGTTCAACTCTTCACTTTCTGCTAGTGTCATTCTGTGTGCTGCCTTGTTTGGAAAACTGGCTCCTGGAATCAAATCCATCTGATGACTGATCTTCCTTACCGGTGGTAATCCATCAGGTACATTATCAGATACAATATCCTGAAACTCATTCAACAAATCTGCAACCTCTACAGGTACATCCTCTACTTCTTCTTTACTATCTTTTGGAATTAAAGCAAAACACACATGCTCATGCCTCATACCATCTAGGAATTTTTTTCCATCAACAAATGTTATTCTTACATTACCACATACCTTTTCTTCCATCTCCTTCAATGGATTTAGCTTATGTTGCACTCCATCCTTTGTCAGGGAATAGGTATTTGCATGACCATCATGTACAACACATCTGTCAAACTTCCACGGTCTACCCAACAACATATGACATGCATCCATAGATATGATATCACATAGTACCTCATCTTGGTACTCGCCGATCTTGAACTTTACCAGGCATTGTTCATTGACCATGACCTTGTGGTCATCCTGCACCCAAGCAATCCGATATGGATGTGGGTGTTTCTTTCTCTTGAGCTTCAACTTTGTCACCATCTCTTCTGACACCAAATTGTCAGTGCTTCCACTATTGATAATCACATCACAGCATTTACCCTCACACTTGCACCTGGTACGAAATAGGCTCCTCCTTTGTTCAGGTTCATTCTCACCATTCAGTAAGACTCTTCTGTTAATTAGCGTTTCTCCTTTTTCAACATCTTCAGAATTTGATGATCTAGCATCTTCATCTACATGTGTAACTCTAGCCTGGCCTTCATTTATCCTGTCTATTCTGCCTTGGTGCTGAGGACATTGAAATTCCCTATGACCTTCTTCTCCACAATGAAAACATGTTCCACGGAAGCCTCCTCTTCCAAATCCTTGTCCTCTTCCTCTTCCTCTTCCTCTCTGATCTCTATTACTGTGATCCTAGAAATGATTTGAATTATTTTCTCTCTGATTCTGACTGCTACTATCCTCATCTTTCTTTTTTGGATCTTCATTTTGGCTGCCATATGACCGTCCACCAAATCTTCCACCACGACCTCTTCCATTTTGTTTGCTCTCAAACTTCTTATTCAACTTTTCCTCTACTTTTAGGGCAAACTGGTATTCCTCCTCAATACTATTCATTCAAACCAGATTCAACTCCTCCTAAATGCTTGGTCATAACCCATTAAGGTATCGGACAACTTTCTCCTTATCAGCTTCCGCATGGCCTGTTCTGATGAGGAGTCAATAGAAATCCTCTGTATACTCATTAACAGATCTTCCTGCTTGCTTCAAACTTTGCATTTTTTTAGTAGGTCAAGATCATAATCAACAAGAATGAACTGTCGCTTCAATTTATCCACCATCTGATCCCATCTCCTGATTTTATCTTTCCCTCTTCTATTTCGCTCCAATTGAACCTCTTGCCACTAGATCTTCGCATGAACTTTCAGTCTGGCCTTCACAAATATGACCCTATTAGGATCCTAAACATCTTCATACTCAAAATATTTCTCACATTCATTGATCCAGTCGATCAATTTCTTTGGGATAAGATTTTCAGAAAATGTAGGAACCTCAATCTTAGGTCTTTTCCCAATTTTGGAAATCACCCAAAAAAGTTTTTCTTCCTCCTGGTTCACAATTTTGACTTCTCCTCCTTGATATTCTTCTTCAGCTTCATCCTCACTTTCATCTCTGACATTAAGATTCATTCCTCTGTGAATCTCTTCTTGCAATGCTCGCACTTGTCTTTGCAGCTCTCTAACCTCAGGTGTCACAGCACCAGCTCTTCCGCCACATTCTCTTCATGGAGACATTTTCATGATGTGCGCTGAAACCCTAACCATAGTCCTGGTACAAACTGCCTTATAGTCAGTGATTTATTTCCACAATCAAGAACCTGGCTCTGATACCACGTGATGAAGGGTGCTCCCCTTAATACCACAAACACATAACAAAAACAGTGAAACAACAACAATAATATGCAAGAACAGAAAATTGGCTTCTTATTATCTCCACAAATGTGGAATTACAAACTTTCAGAATTACAATATGCAAAGCCACATGGGCATTCCCTTACAATATTCACTAGGACAAAGCCTCAAATCAATACCCAGATCTACTACCCAAAACTACCCTAGACAACACTACGGGCCTTCTTTATATAGGCATTTTCCAACGCCCGAGAAGGTTCCAAAAATTTAGCCCTAAGGGCTGACCAAACTTAGAATTATTTTATTTTTCAATTTATTACATCAAAGTCAGCTCAAAATAACTTTTGAAACCCGAACAAAAATTTTGAACGAAAATTATTTTCCGCCATTTCAGGTGGCCCGACTTCTGGAGACCATAAGTCATCACCAGTTGACCTGATTGACTATTATAACCCCATTTCGGAAAGGGCACGATGAGCTCTACAATGCTTGAATAAGTAAGCTTCATTCAACCAAAAATTTGACCTCATCCGAGGCCTCTAAAGCTTTCAAAACTGAATTCAAAGTTTCTGTACCCTACTGCCAATACCGAAAATCTTCAATATCTTCAAAACTAGACCTGATCTAGCCATGAAACTTTACTGGTAGGTTGATACGACTGAGATGAACCTCCACATGTAAAATCAAAACATTCCGAGATCATATGACCAACTTACTAAAAATAGCAAGTTTCCATAAATAGCAGCTCTACACAAGATAGCCTTTATTGAAAAGAAAATCAAAAATATTTTTGGGTGATGCAAGATTCCTCTTACACCCTAGATGCTCCTACATCAGACACCTGGGGTAATTTGAGAAGTGACCCCATCACGCCTCAAGTGTGTAGAGGAAAACCAAGACGGTTAACCTCCTCCTTTGTTAGCCATGATGAATCTTCAATAGGTTATCCTTTTCATTTGACCAAATACTCTTCATATATCATGTTCCTTGTGCTTCTGCCAACATGACTATCCAGTATGTCTTCAATCTCCTTGATATTTGAACCGGTTGCTGGAATACTCCACTGTGCTCCTGTAACCTCATCTTCAACACCTCAATCATGATACTCTGTCAAATCTGAAATGTTAAACATTCCTGAAATATTTAGTTCAGTAGGCAATTCTACCTCATATGCATTTCCTGAATCATGCTTCTTCAATATCTTACATGGCCCAAACTTCTTCATTTTCAACTTGGTATATGTACCAACCAGAAATCGCTCATTACACAAATGAACCATGACTTCATCTCCAAAATGAAATTTCTTATGCCTCCTTTTCTCATCTGCCTTAGCCTTATACTGTGCATTCATCTTGGTAATATGCTTCCTCACCTCCTCATGGATGATCTTCAAATATTCTGCAAAATCCTCAGCTTTAGCACTACTTATTTCTTCTTTATCTATCTTTCTCAACTCAGATGCATTTCTGGGACTACTCCCATGTACAATCTGGAATGGTGATTTACCAGTGCTCCTATTGACATAATTATTGTATGCAAATTCTACTTGTGGTAAAATCAAATCCCATCCTGTTGGTTTATCTCTAACCAAACATCTCAACAAATTTCCCAAACTTCTATTCACCACCTCTATCTGTCCATCAGTCTATGGATGATGTGATGAACTGAACTTAAAATCTATCTTCAACTTCTTCCACAATGTACGCCAAAAATATCCAATGAACTTAGTGTCTCTGTTTAAAACTATGGTCTTTGCCAAACCATGCAATCTCACTACTTCTCTGAAAAACAATTCTGCTATATGAACAACATCATTAGTCTTCTTGCAGGGAATGAAATGTTCCATCTTAAAAAATCTGTCAACTACTACAAAAATTGAATCATGTCCCCGCTGTGTCCTTGGTAAACAAAGAACAAAGTCCATACTGATATCCTCCCAAGGCTTCTATGGTACAGGTAATGGCCGATATAACCCTATATTCTGCTTCACTCCCTTTGCCATCTGACATACTCTGCAACTCTATACAAAATTCTTGACATTTTGCTGCAACTGTGGCCAATAATAATTTTCACTAACCAAAGCAAGGGTTTTATCTCGACAAAAATGTCTAGCCAATCCTCCGCTATGCTTCTCCTTGATGAGATTCTCCCTCATAGAACTTTTTGGAATGCACAACTGACTCCCTCTGAATAGCATATCATCTTGGATGATAATATCTAGCCATTTCATCCTGTCTAGAGTAACAGGTTCTTTACAAACTTCACCAAAATCAGGATCCTTTGGATACAAATTCTTGAGTTCCTTGAACCCAACCACCTCAATCTGCATCTCTATCAGCAATAGTTGCCTTCTGCTAAGCGCATCTGCAACCCTATTAGACTTTCCACTTCTATGTTTCAAAACAAATGTATAACTCTACAAAAAATCAACACATTTCAAATGCCTTTGATTCAACTTTCCTTGACTATTCAAATATTGCAAAGCTTGATGATCAGTATACAAAACAAACTCTTTAGGAAGCAGATAATGTCTCCACTTCTTCAATGCCTGAACTATAGCATAAAATTCCTGATCATAAATAGAATATTTTCTCTTGGCATCATTTAACTTCTCACTGAAATAAGCAATAGATTTACCTTCTTGGCTCATAACAGCTCCTATTGTAGTACCACTAGCATCACAGTCTACTTGAAAAACCTTATTAAAATCTAGAAGTGCGAAAATAGGTTGTTCTGTAACTTTTTGTTTCAAAAATTGAAAACTCTTTTCTGCCCCATTAGTCCACTTAAACTCCTTTCTATCCCCTATCATTGTTTCAGTCAAGGGACCACAAATACTGCTAAAATTTTTGATAAACTTTATGTAAAAACTAGCTAGACCATGAAAAGATCTTACCTCGGTAGCAATCCTTAGAGTAGGCCATTCAAGGATAGCTTGTACCTTCTCTATTCCATTTTTAGACCTTTTGTTGAAACTACAAATCTCAAATACACTAACTCTTTCTTTACAAAACTGTACTTCTTCAAATTAATCAACAATTTCTCATCTCTAAGGTTCTCAAACACCATACAAATATGCATCATATGCTCTTCCAATGTCTTACTAAAGATCAAAATATCATCTAGGTACACAATGACAAGCTTACCCAAAAATTCTTTCAGAACCTTGTTCATGAGCCGCATGAAAGTGCTCGGTGCATTGGTTAGCCCAAAAGGCATGACTAACCACTCATACAGTCCTTCCTTTTTCTTGAAGGTAGTCTTCCATTCATCTCCTTCTCTGATCTGAATCTGGTGATATCCACTATTTAGATCTATTTTTGAGAAATACACAGCTCCACTCAAACAATCCATAATATCATCCATTCGTGGCAATAGAAACCTATACTTGATTATGATCTTGTTTATTGCTCTGGAATCTTTAAACATCCTCCATTCTCCATTCTTCTTTGGTGCTAATACCACTGGTACAACACAGGGACTCAGACTCTCTCGAATCAACCCCTTCTGTAATAACTCATGTACTTGTCTGTTCAACTCTTCACTTTCTGCTGGTGTCATTCTGTGTACTGCCTTGTTTGGCAAACTGGCTCCTGGAATCAAATCTATCTGATGACTGATCTTCCTTACCGGTGGTAATCCATCATATACATTATCAAATACAATATCCTGAAACTCATTCAACAAATCTGCAAGCTCTATAGGTACATCCTCTACTTCTTCTTTACTAGCTTTTGGAATTAAAGAAAAACACACATGCTCATGCCTCATACCATCTACGAATTTTCTTCCATCAAAAAATGTTATTCTTGCATTACCACATACCTTTTCTTCCATCTCCTTTAATGGCTTTAGCTTATGTCGCACTCCATCCTTTATCAAGGAATAGGTATTCGCACGACCATCGTATACAGCACATCTGTCAAACTGTCATGGTCTACCCAACAACATATGACATGCATCCATAGATATGATATCACATAGTACCTCATCTTGGTACCCACCGATCTCGAACTTTACCAGGCATTGTTCACTGACCATGACCTTGTGGTCATCCTGCACCCAGGCAATCCGATATGGATGTGGGTGTTTCTATCTCTTGAGCTTCAACTTTGTCACCATCTCTTCTGACACCAAATTGTTAGTGCTTCCACTATCGATAATCACATCACAACATTTACCCTCACACTTGCACCTGGTATGAAATAGACTCCTCATTTGTTCAGGTTCATTCTCACCACTCAGCAAGACTATTCTGTTAATTAGCATTTCTCCACTTTTAGCATCTTCAGAATTTGATGATCTAGCATCTTCATCTACATGTGCAACTCTGGCCTAGCCTTCATTTCTCCTGTCTATTCTTCCTTGGCACTAAGGACATTGAAATGCCCTATGACCTTCTTCTCCACAGTGAAAACATGTTCCACGGAAGCCTCCTCTTCCACATCCTTGTCCTCTTCCTCTCTGATCTCTATTACTCTGATCTTAAAAATGATTTGAATTATTTCTTCTCTGATTCTGACTGCTACTAGCCTCATCCTTCTTTTTCAGATCTTCATTTCGGCCACCATATGACCGTCCACTAGATCTTCCACCATGACTTCTTCCATTTTGTCTTCTCTCAAACTTCTTATTCAGCTTTTCCTCTACTTTTAGGGCAAACTGGTATGCCTCTTCAATTCTTTTCAATTGAGCCAGATTCAACTCCTCTTGAATGCTTTGCCATAACCCATTAAGGTATCGGGCAACTTTCTCCTTATCAGCTTCTGCATGGTCTATTCTGATGTGGAGTCGATAGAACTCCTCTGTATACTCTTGAACAGATCTTCCTGCTTGCTTCAAACTTTGCATTTTCTTCAGTAGGTCAAGCTCATAATCAACAGGAATGAACTGTCGCTTCAATTTATCCACCATCTGATCCCATCTCATCATTTTATCTTTCCCTCTTCTATTTCACTCCAATTGAACCTCTTGCCACCAGATCTTCACATGACCTTTCAGTCTGGCCTTCGCAAATTTGACCCTATCAGGATGCTCAACATCTTCATACTCAAAATATTCTTCACATTCATTGATCTAGTCGATCAATTCCTCTGGGTTAAGATTTCCATAAAATGTAGGAACCTCAATCTTAGGTCTTTTCCCAATCTTGGAAATCACCCAAAAAAGTCTTTCTTCCTCTTGGTTCATAATTTTGGCTTCTCCTTCTTGATATTCTTCTTCAGCTTCATCCTCACTTTCGTCTCTGACATTAAGATTCATTCTTCTGTGAATCTCTTCTTGCAATGCTCACACTTGTCTCTGCAGCTCTCTAACCTCAGGTGTCACAGCACCAGCTCTTCCGCCACATTCTCTTTGTGGAGGTATTTTCATGATGTGCACTGAAACCCTAACCACGGTCCTGGTGCAAACTACCTCATAGTCGGCAATCTATTTACACAGTCAAGAACCTGGCTCTGATACCACTTGATGAAGGGTGCTCCCCTTAATACCACAAACACATAACAGAAATAGAGAAACAACAACAACAATATGCAAGAACAGAAAATTGGCTTCTTATTATCTACTCAAATGTGGAATTACAAACTTTCTGAATTACAGCATGCAAAGTCACATGGGCATTCCCTTACAATATTCTGTAGAATAAAGCCTCGAATCAATACCCAAATCTACTACCCAGAACTACCCTAGACAAAACTACGGACCTTCTTTATATAGGCATTTTTCACCACCCGAGAAGGTTCCAAAAATTTAGCCCTAAGGGCCGACCAAACTTAGACTTATTTTATTTTTCAATTTATTACATCAAATTCGGCTCAAAATAACTTTTGAAACCTGAACAGAAATTTTGAAGGAAAATTATTTTCTGCCATTTCAGGTGGCTTGGCTTCCGGAGACCATAAGTCATCACCAGTTGACCTGACTGACTATTATAAACCCATTTCGAAAAGGGCATGACGAGCTCTACAACATTTGAATCAAGCAAGCTTTATTCAGCTGAAAATTTGACCTCATCCGGGGCCTCTAAAGCCTTGAAAACTGAGTTCAAAGTTTTTGTACACTACTGCCAATACCGAAAATCTTCAATATCTTCAAAACTAGACCTAATCTAGCCATGAAACTTTACTGGTAGGCTGATACGATTGAGATGAACCTCCACATGTAAAATTAGAACATTCTGAGATCATATGACCAACTTACTAAAAATAGCAAGTTTCCATAAATAGCAGCTCTACACAAGATAGCCCTTATTGAAAAGTAAACCAGAAATATTTTTGGGTGATGCAAGATTGCTCTTACACCCTAGATGCTCCTGCATCACCCTTGATCTTGGTAAAACATTTTATGGATCCATGTAATCGTTTGCATAGATAGATGTGTCATTCCCAAATACTATGTCATTTCATGAATAACTCGGTAAACACAACCTTTTTATTCGGTGAATATACTGGTGCTTGGTGTGTATACTACTTGATGTTTACTGACGCTCAGTACTCAGTTTACTCTGATGCTCAGTAAACATGCTTTGGTGCCCGATTAAACCTATTTTCTTTCAGTTCTCGGTTATGCCTTGTGAATGCTCGGTATGAAGGCTTGTTTATTTAACCGACTAGCATAATGTAGCTTGTTGTATCATCTTTTACCAACTAATCTAATTTGATACTAATGACAACATCTAATGCTCAAATAGAGATAATACTCTCCCCCTTTGGCATTAGTATCAAAATTGTAATGTATATAAATTGATATTCTTCAAAATGTTCTAACTCCATATATACATAACTAACCCTTTATACAAAACTCAAAAACTCAAAAAAATCCCCCTCAGTGCATGCTCCCGGTATGTGTGTAGTACACTTAGAGTATAAAAATATATTTGGCATATAGATTATATTTCCCCCTTTTTGAGATTAATACCAAAAACAAAATTTTTTACTTACATCTTATACAAAATATGTTTGTGGGTTTTCATCAGTGAATCTAAGAGGTTTTCCCATTCCTCCTTCAAGTTGGTGAGAGTGATGTGCTCAAGACCAACTTGTGCATGCATGTCAAATATGTTCTCCAACACATAAATATATGATGTTGCAAATAAGGCTCATGCCTTCACAATGTGTCACTCAATTATTTTGAGGTTGGGAACCAGCTTTGCTTGCAGCTCGGTGACTTGGTCACTTATCTTATCTTCCTGCTTCCTCATATCTGCTCTCAACTTCCTAAGTTCTTGAACTTTTAGTATATGCTTATGAAAAGCGTTTGGCTTAGATAGAGAGAAATTGGTACTCACTAGGATATCAACATCTAGCATCTTTATCTTCTCACTAACCTCAGTGGTGAAATTATCCACAGTGCATAACTTGAATAAAATTTGAACTATTTTCTAAGTGATAGATTGTAATTTGGTGATTACCTCAGAAAGATTTACCTTGTTTATTGCCACTTCTTGGCTAATCTTCTTTGCTAATCTATCCTAAATTTTTTCCTTTTCCTTTTCTTCAATTTTATTTTTAGCATCAATGTTCGGGGCATTTATTTCATTGGCAAGGGTGGAAAGTTGGTCCAGAATGGGGGCATCTTCATTAATTTGGACATCAGGTCCAACTTGCTGCAAGATGTCTCTCACATCTTCAAGTATCTATTTTCTCTTTCTCTCTTTTCTCATCTTTTCTTGTGTTTTCTTCCTTGTACATAACTCTTGATATTTCCTGAATTCCTCAGAGTCCAAAGTCCTCAGGTCACAGTCAGGAATTTCAACGACTTCATCAAGTGTGACTAACCCTTTTCCATGCTTTTTCTTCTTCTTCTTGAACTCTTGGGGTGATGATTTCACAAAAGGAACTAAATCTTTTACCTCAACACTTGCTTTTTCTTTCTCAGTAGATATTGTATCTTCCTTCTTCATCTCCTCGGTGACCTGTGTCTCAATTGATTGAGATGGAGCTTCAGATGTAGTGTCTATTTTTGTTGTCTTGGTAGGATTGGGGTCATCTTGTTCCTATTTATCTACCTCTTTCCCCTTAGGATTTTCTATCTCAGCAGCATTTTCTATGCTTGGTGCATATTCCCCTGTTGTATATTTAGGTTTCTCATGTATTGAGCCTTCATGTTCTTCCTGAGTAATTATATCAATAGCTTGAACTAAGATTGGAAGATCACTTGGTATAGATCTTACTGCTGGCTCGGTAGGGGCTTCCTCTTCTTGTTGAGCTCTAGCAACTGTGACATCCTTATCATATTTGATATCGTTAGGATCACCATTTGTGATGTCCTCAATGAGTACATCATATGAATCATTATTGATTTCTTGTAGTTCTTCCTACTCCGGTGCATTATGGGTTACATTTATTTCCTTTATGGTATTAGTGGTATTAGGTACCTTGGTATATGATAACTCCATTGTGTTCTTTGGTGCCAAGTCTACATCATCAGAATGAATGCCTTTTCCTTTTCTCTTGAGCTTCTTCTCAAGGATTGTGGCCAAAGCCATCTTTTCTGACTCAACTCAGGCGTGTAGTATAGAAGTCCAAATTAGTTGATTATTCTCATCAATGTCTACCATATTTTCATCAAGTATCTACAGTGCCTAACTCTTTACTATAAATTGTTTTGAATATTTTTTCTTCAATTCCTCAACTTCAAGAACTGTTAGTGTCGGCATTGCCATAACTAGGGATTTTTCCCTCATTCTTTTCTTGGTGTTCAAGGAATATGTCCATCTTTGCCTTATGCAATTAGCTGCAATATGTCCATATCTCCCACATGTTGTGTAGTTAACCCATGTGTTATAATACCAAGTATAAGTATTACCTTGTCTTCTCAGTTGATAGGTCTTGTTCTATCCTTTCAGTGTCCAGACTTGCTTCATCTTTGTTCTGCATTCTTGTGAAGTGTGTCCATGCATATTACAAGTGTTACAGTGTTTCTCCATGTAGGGTTTTTTAGGAGTCCTATTCAACTTATATCTACATTCATATGCTTGATGTCCATACTTGTTACAATTATAACAATGACCATTGAACTTAGGAGTGGTTTTAGGTTTACCTTGTGCTTTACTCTTGCAAACATTTGAAGTGTGGCCTGGTTTACCATAGTGATAACATGATAGCTTCTTATGTCTTTGACTCTTATAATTATTCATCTTTTCATCTTTCTTGGATGATTCTCCTTACTGGGTATAGCCTAATCTAGTAGTGCTTCCAAGTCCTCTTTGACTAATTAGAAAATCATCAATCTTCTTGGAACTATCTTCAACCTTTTTCATCATCTCATTGTATTGCCACTGCATTTTCACTTCATTTCTCACTTTTTCATTTTCTTCCCTGAGTACACCAATATCTTCAAGTTTCCTTGATAACTCATTAATTACTTGGTTGATCTCCTAGCTTAAAACAACCATCTGATTGGATATCTCAAAGTGATGCTCGGTAAGTCTCAGTGTCTCAGATTCCTTCACTTGTAACTATTCAATCATTTTTCTTTTGTCTTTAACAACCAAATTTATCTCTTGTTCAACTTGTCTAGCATTATTCATTACATCAATCATTCTTACCATTTGTGCTTCTTGACCAATCTGTAGGGCTTTCACTTGTTCATTCAAATGAAGATTTCTCTCAGATAAATCAGAAATTGCACTCTTAGATATGTTAGATATACTACTTGAACTAGATCCAATATTCACAAATAGATCATCAATTTCTTCTTCATGATAATTAGTCTCACATTGCCTAATAACCATATCCTTTTTATGAACCAGTAACTTTTTCAACTCATCCTTAGCTTTCTTGTATTGCTCAATGAAGATTTTCATCTGAATCTTTTGATTCTTAGTAGTCTTGTCCAACGTGTATCTTTCCATGTTTAGATCTTTCCTCTTTAGTGGTTAAATTACAAATAAGAGATCTAGCTCTGATACCAATTGTTGGAATGGAAAGATAAGGGACTAAGAGGGGAAGGGTGAATCATTACCCTCAAAAACTTTAACTAAATAACCAATCTATAATAGTAGTGACTAACTAACCAACTGAATCCATTATTTGCAACATTCATTCAAATAAATTTATAAAAGTAAAGTGCATGAAATCAAACAATAAATCAATCATGAGATGTGACACATAACACATGTATTTTGGTTATGTAGAAACCCTTGTTAGAAGGTAAAAAATATAGTGGGGATGACACCTAAAAATTATTCACTACTGCAGTAAATAAAGTATGTTGGTTAAGGCTACAAGTTTGATCACTTCTAGTGATCTTACCATGTTAGGAGTAACAATTAGATTGATTAGATCTACCTTGTGAAAGGATTTAACAACACTACTTTAGTGTGTACTCGGTTAAGATATAAATACAATCAGACTGTTAAGTCTACTCTATTAAGAGATTTGACAACTCTGCTACAATGATTAGAGAATAATAGAAAGTATCTATAAAATGACAACTATACTTTTTTCTAAATTAGATCAATGATATGCTAATGAATATCACCTTTATGTGTATTAAACTATCCTATGTTATGCTTGGTAGCCTTGATTGTTTCTGAATAAACTGATTTGAATCTCTGTTAACTTCTCTGTCATGCAAACCTTGTCTGAATTCTGATGTCTTGAAGGTGGCTACTGCTTCAAGATCTCCTTCTTTGTTCTTGATCGATTAGCATTTCAAAATGACATCAATTACAAATATATAGAAAAATGCTATGATTTCCATGACCTAATTAGGTTTACAATATCTTAGAAAACCTAAGATCTATGATGTACAAAATTAACCTAGATCTGACTATTACATAGGAATCATCACAACATTTAATGACGTAAGATATAAAATAAGGATGGGGTCCTAGAACAATGGTTTCCACATAAAAGAGACCCCAAAGCCAATATTTTATACTTACATGGAATTGTAATGATTTGGAAAGTAAATGTAGATGATTAATATTAAAATTAAGAAATAAAGGTACTTACCTCCGAAAAAGAATCAGTTGAAAACCCTGTTAGACGGTCTCATAAACTGTTGATTTCCATGATCTTGAACCGACCCCGAGGGCAGAATCAGGGGAAAAGACAGATCTAAGACAAGGACCCATTCAAGGCACTTGACATGACCCTGAAACATGTACTCGGAGGGCTAAACATTCTTAACATGGAAGTGCTTCCATTTTAAGATGATACATTAAGCCCCCACTTTAGCAAGAGTATGGACTCAATGCAAACTCTTGGTAAAGAAGAAGAAAGAGGAGATCCAAGTGCATTCACAATGAGATAAAATAACACTTAGCTAGGGACACAAGCCCCCAGGCTAAGAATTCTAACTCAACATACACGCACTAGGGTATGAAAAGAGAAAACCAAAAGAACAGGGGTTAGTACTAAACAACCCAAATCAATTAGCATAAGAAACCTTGCTAAGAAATATTTCTCATTCTAAGATCATTTTTGGAAAGCTATCATAAAAGCATAAATGACTACATAAGAAAGACAAGAGAAACACTATAAATAACATAGCTTCATGATCCATTCCTACTAGCATGAAAGTGAAAAGAGAGAGAGGAGAAAGTGATTACCTCACCTAGTAAGATGCCCACCTTACCATGAATCACCCTAGAGGGAGAGCTCAACAGGTTCACCCATTAACTATGCCTTGAAATTGTAGTGCATCTTCTGATGGAATTTGGAATATCCATAGATCCACCTTCTTGTATCACTATAAATATGAAATGTGTGTCTCCTTAGGATTTAGCAACTTATGTGCATTACCATCAAAAGATTTAGCATATTGGAAATGTGTGTCCCTTTAGGATTTAGCAACTTATATGCGTTACCTTCCAAGATTTGGCATATTTGAAATTGAAAAATGCATGTCTCTTCAGGATTTAGCAACTTATGTGTGTTACCTTCTGAGATTTAGCATGTTGCAAACCAAAAGGTTGGAACAAAAATGCATAATATAGATCGGGGGAGGCCGTCTATATGCCCCCCTCCTTAATATGGAAAAAACATACTATTTTGACATGTTAAAGAAAAAAAAGAACAAGGATAAAGCCTTCTTCAACATCAAGATAATATCCATAGACAACACCAAGTCCAAGCCAAGAAGGTCACAACTCCTATGAGGCCATGGAAGGGACAAATGCAACAAGATATCATGCAAGAAGTGAAAAAGTAACCCTTGTGAGGGATAACACACTGTTCAACTTCCAAGGTGAGAGATATATCAACCATGGAAACCCAATGTCAAATAACGAAATAGGTTGTGATCAAGGACAAAGATCCTCAATGTAAACCAAAATTTTCATTTATGATTGGATCACATAATAGATAAATACTTCTTAACCATGGAAAGAGGTGAATCCCAAAAAGATAGAAATGAAGGAGATGACATCCTTGCCCCCCAAGCATAGGAACAAGGATGAAAAGGGACCTATTATATTGCTCACAACACTATGCAAGACAACGAGCCCACAAGGATTAGGCTAACATTGTTTACATATTGTGGAGTTCCATAATAGGAACATAAATGTTATTTAGAGAAAATAGGATTGAAATAGAACTCATTGCCACATGATATATAAATAACCTTTCTATCAATGAGCTGCCTAATCTTATAATGTAAAGCTTGACATTCATTATTAGAGTGATCATGAAATCTATGATATAAACAAAAAGGAAGAGTCTTCAAGTGTGGACTATGTTTCTTTTTGCGTTTAGGTCTAGTAATCATCTTAGCATGAAGGATTTTAGGGAAAATAACTTCTTGGTTAAATTCCTTCATAGGTTCATCATGTTTTGAAGTTTTATTTGAGATGTTGTTAACATTGATTTGTTGTTGAGGATTAAATCCTAATCCATAAGAATGCTCATGCCCCCCTCTGTAAGGGCATTTGAATTCCCTATTTATCCTTACCACATCCTTGACCATTAAATCCTTGTTTAACTAGGAAATGATAACCATGACCATAACTAGAAGCCATATCAGAAGGAGTCAATGGAACTTTAGTAGTCACTATGTCATCATTAGTAGGTTTGACAAATTCATTGTGGGTAGAAGCAACAAAAAAGTTATTATGAAGGTCTTTAGAAGTAGAAGTAAAAACTTATTGTTCAAACTCTCTTTGTTGCTTCATAAAATCAAGATCATTAATATTATATTCTCCAAAAAAGGTAGGAGTAAAATCCAAGGTTCCCCAATCATCACCAAGAAGAGCATTAGAGGTAGAAGGATTACTATTAGAAGTAGGAGTAGTGTGGGTTTGAATATTCAAACAAGGATTAGGTGCATCATCTGCATGAAGTGTATACATCTTGTTATTATGTATATACTTGACTTTATGGTGAAGGGTGGAAGGAACAACAGGCATCTCATGCAACCAAGGTCTACCCAAAAGAAGGTTATAATTGAGAGGTCCAGGCATAACATGAATAGGTGTATTCAAGATGACTGGACCTACTTTGATAGGTAATGTAATGATTCCTAAAGTGTTCTTAGAAATGTTATCAAAGCCACATATAAGAATATTGTTAGGTTGAATAGTTGAAAGATCGGTGTTAATCTCTTTGATCATGTCCATGCTACAAACATTAATCCCAGATTCGTTATCAATCAAGGTCCTACAAATGATACTCTTATTGATAGAAACAACAACCATAAGAGCATCATATTGATTCTAAACTTCTTTAGAAGGTAAATCCTTTTGAGTAAATATAATGTTAGGAGGACTTGGGGTAGCATGCATGCATTGTAAGAAGTTATTTATGTTCTCTTGATTAGGAGGTGGAGTGGGAAGAGTTGCTAGAGCTTTTTGCAAGGCTTCATAGTAGGTAGGTGAAGTTTGAAGAAGCTCCCATAAATAAATCTTGGTAGGGGTATTTTGCAATTGGTTTATCAAATTATACTCCTTGCTAGGAAGATGGGGTGGAGGAGGAAGAATGGGTTGAGAAGGTGGTAAAGAAGTAGAAACCACTGGATTAGGTTGAAGGTTATTTCTTGTACGATATGTGTGAGCTATCAAATCTTGGTCATTGAAAGACTCTAAAGACTCCATAGGTTTACATTTGATAGTAATATGAGGACAACCTTTGATAGTCAACAAGGGTTTAGGATAAACCATGTTAGTTGTCTCAACACTACAAATAGATTCACAAAAAGGAAGGAAAGAAGACATCCTAGGAGGAGATGAGTTAAGATCTTGATTCTCCATAAGATCATCACTAAGAGGGAGAACATTAAGGGAATTCATATCATTCTCTGCTAATGCCTCATCACTAGAAGGAATCCCAAATGGAGGTAAGGCATCTTATAATTTCATCTTCTTTTGCTAAAATGTCTTCATAGGGGTAGTGTGTTTTAGAAAAAGAGTCACCATCATGTATAAATATGTCATCCATTAATAAATCACCCTTTTGTATCAAATATTCTTCATGAGGAGGGCATAAATCAATGTCTTTATCCAAGGGATCATCCATAATGGTTTCATGAGGAAGAGAGTAATCAACATCCAAATCCAAAGGTTCATCCCAAATAGGAGGATTATCATCCCTATCAATAAGGCATTTGAAAAACACTTGAAACAACTTGTGCATCATGATAATGAATAAAAAAATGCATAGAAAATACATCTAGATATATCAAAATGCATTCAAATGAAATTTATAATCATGAAAAGGAAATAAAACACCATAAACACAATAGGGCATCTAATTCCACAAAAGAAAGAGTATTCGTAAAACAGGTTCACCAAAATGTAAGATATAAAATAAGGATGAGGTCCTAGAACAATGGTTTGCACATATAAGAGACCCCAAAGCCAATATTTTATACTTACATGGAATTGTAATGATTTGGAAAGTAAATGTAGATGATTAATATTGAAATTAAGAAATAAAGGTACTTACCTCTGAAAAAGAATCGGCTGAAAACCCTATCAAACGGTCTCATAAATTGTTTATTTTAGCATTGTAGAACCGGAACTATGAGATCTACAAAACCCAAAAATATTTTTCTTATTTGAGGTCAAGTCATCTTTGACCCAGATAGCGGGGCAAGGTCTTATCCTGGGGTAGGATCCTACCCCTCACTAAAGGTCATCTCTAATGAAAATTTTGTTCACGGATCCCAGAAGTTTGACAAAAAGGGTATTTGGATTTGCACTTTAATTCGCTATCCCACACCTGTACCTACAAGAAAAATGGTTTTGTGGTTTGGATGAGGGGTTTTCCTTAGTCAAACCCTAGTTTGGAATCAACCTTAATAATGGAATTGAAATAGAGAATGCTAGCAAGTAGTAGTAGATCTAACAATGAAGCTATGATATTCAATAGATATGCAATTGTATTTCAAATGTAAACAAGTATTTTGATATGAAAGCTTGGACATAACATTAACAAATGTAAATATAAACATCCATAATTTTATGCTTGGAATCCACCTTGGGGGAAGAATGAATGGATCTTGAAGATGAACAAAGGATCTTGAAGGAAGATCACACCACCATGATGGCTAGATCTAGGGTTTTGAATGATGAATCTTGAATGCTTGAACCAAATCCCTTCAAAGGCTTGAATGCTTGAATCCTTGATCTTCAATGGAGAACTTGAATGGATAATAGGACTTGAATGGATGATTGATGAAATGCTTTCTTGATCTTTCTTGAGAGCTTGAGAGATGAGATTGCAAAACTTGATGGAGAAAATAAGAGAGGAAGGCTTCCTTTTATAAGGATCTAGGGCACAATCCTCTAGAGGGGCCACCTTAGGGAATTAAATTCCAATGAGGCCTTAAACCTTTAGAAATGGACCTAGATTAAATGCAATTTAAGAGTTTACCATTTCGGAGACCAAAACAGCCAACTCAGAAGCAGGAAAACAATTCTTTTTGAAACCTGACATACGAAAATCATGGAAACTTGAAATTTGGACCTGGGGTTAGGGACAAGGTAGTCCTCACCCTAGGTTAGGGTCGAGGTCATCCCTAACCTAGGTCAGGGACTAGGTCATCATTGACCCTCCAGGTCATCCTTGACCTTGAGGTTAAAAACCTCAGGATCTCAGTCCAAAATGCCAAAAAAATGCAGCCAGAAAGTGGAAAAGGGGGCAAAATCAGGGGAAAAGCCAGATCTTAGCTGAGGACCCATTCAAGGCACTTGACATTACCCCAAAAAACCTACTCGAAGGGCTAAACATTCTTAACATGGAAGTGCTTCCATTTTAAGATGATACAAATGATTACATCCATAATAAATAACACTCAATCTTGGTAAAACATTTTATGGATCCATGTAACCATTTGCATAGATACATGTGCCATTCTTGAATACTATGTCATTTCCTAAATAACTCGGTAAACACAATCTTTTTATTCATTGAATATACTGGTGATCGGTGTGTATACCTCTCGGTGTTTACTAACGCTCAGTACTCAGTTTACTTTGATGCTCGGTAAACATGCTCTAGTGCTCAGTTAAACCTATTTTCTTTCAGTTCTCGGTTCTGCCTTGTGAATGATCCGTATGAAGGCTTGTTAATTTAACCAACTAGCATAATGTATCTTGTTGTATCATCTTTTACTGACTAATGTAATTTGATACTAATGAAAACATGTACTACTCAAATAGAGATAACAATATATATACATATTTATGTAAAAAAAAATTTAATATTAAACAAAATATTAAGTAAGTTTTATTGAAGTTTATCAAATTAAAGGAGAGAAAAAATTTCACATGCCTTGCCCTTGGGAGTGGGATGGGGGTCGAATCTTCCCCACCCCCACTCACAATGGAATAGCACTGCAGGTGCCGCGAGCCACCGCCCACTGTGGTAGCACAGTGGATGCGGCCTTAGGCCGGCCTATTGTGCTACCACAGTGTATTGGGAGTGAAGCTCTGCCACCTAGTCCCACCATACGTGGCACCTCCAAACCCCCACCTCCTTCGCCTCTTCCTTGTCGCTCCATACCCTTTTGGCCCTACAAACAAACATTAGCTTAGGGTTTTTATTAAAAAAAGAAACTAAAGAATTTTATTACATAACTTTGTATTATATAAATTAGAATAAAGTATTTAGTATAAAAATATATATAATAATGCATTCCACATTAAATAGAAAGAAATAATATTATTGGTAAAATAATATTATGTTAAAAAGATGGGGTTAAATGGTATTGACAACTATTAAATCTAGGGCTTGTCTTTAAAGATTAATTATAGGAATTTAATTTTTTTAATATTTTTTATTAGATTTAAACTTAATTTTAATTAACTAAATATTAGTGGAATAAGATAGTCCACTTTGATTCTTAGATTATTCATATCTAATTAGGATTGTCTTCTTTGTGATAATTCAATTGAAGGATTTCTTTCTTTTAGAATTAACCTAGTAGACGTAATTGGGTTATTGATTTAATAATTGAAACGTTGGGTTTAATTAACTTATAAATTAACTTAAGTTATCATTTTATTCTAAATTATGTATTTAGCTATAGATTAATATCTGATTATTGTTATAACGTTGTATACAGGTTAGTTTAATACTTTAAGATATTAAATTTAATAACGATACTTTCAATATAACTTGACTATTAACTAGAAGGAACATATTTATCCATAGGAGTTTTTAAACTATCTTATCATTCCTTTTGGAATTTTTTAAAACCTTAGTAGTATCGTTGGCCATTTTCATGCATGTTTGACTTTTGGTCAACCCTTAGTCAAACCTAGGTCATTTTCCTCAGTTTGCATGCACAGACTTTCCATGTTAGGAAATGAACCCTTTTAACATAGTTGCATGTTTATCGATGTATGATTGAATTTTTGGTCAACTTTAGTTGACTTTAGTCAACTACTTCATTTTATGTGTCTGTCGAAGCATGCAACTTAAGGATCTTTGTAGGATACTTTGGAAGCTATTCTATGAAGTTTGACTTTTGGTCAAAATTAGTCAAAATTGGTCAACCTCTTATGGTTTGACTCTTAGTTAACTGTTTCCCTCTCCATCATTTTTCATGAGCATAGAATCTTGTGTTAGTTCATCTTAGACTCTAGCTAGCATAGTTGCATTTGTGTGTGTTACTAGTTTGTTGTAAGATTTTAGAATAAAAAAATGTAGTTGTGTTTTTATCTACTTTTTGAGCATCACAGATAAATTAACTAAGTTTCATAATCTTTCTATAGGCTTTCTTGGAAATTTTTCTTCTTCCTCCATCCAAACATTACCATAGAAAGATAATAGGCACGTAGATGCTATGGCTAGTGTGGAATCTTAAATCTCTCTAGATGAAGGAGTAGAAAATTTCCAATTTACTATCCTAACTGGTGCAGGAGCACCCTTTATGCGCTCCCACCTTCACATTTTTGGTGTCTTAATCTTCTTGAGAGAAGCATGTAATTAAAATAAGAGCTTGAAGCTCATTTTGTTTGAGTGTCTAGGCCTAGGCTAGGTCCTAGTTGGTCAGTTGGTCTTTTCTTGTAGCTGGCACAAAGATTCAAGGAATGTTGTCATCCTGAGTTCTTTGATTTATTATAAGGTTCTAAGTTTAGGGATAGATGTTTGGTTGTGGTTTGAGCACATGTGTGCCTTGGAAAGACCTCAAATTGGTCATTTGGTGGTGTAAGAGAAAAGATGCTCAAGCAACAAAAAGTTGCTAAAAAATTGCCAGCAACTTCTCAAAAGTTGCTTAGCAACCTTTACTTTGAAGTTTCTAATCCTTGCAAAGTGGCTAAAAGCCCTAAAACCAACACTCATCTCAAGGTAAGGGTATTTATGATCTGACAAACCCTAATTTGGGGGTTGGATATCATTTTGTGTACGACTAATGTACGGGAGACCAGACTGTGTATGAAAACAATGTTTGACAGTCATTGTAATGGCTTGAAGTGTTGGAGTTGTGTGTTGCTGTTGATATCTTATGCTTGTATAATTATCTTATATTTTTTTTACTTCATTTATCAGTATCTAGGTTAGGTTTTGTGTGTTTAGGTTTTTTTTCATTAGCTTATAAAGCTTGATAGTCCACTGTTTAGTTTGGTGGCACTGATAGAGTAGGGCCTGCAGCTCCTATCCCCACCATGGTAATTCCATGGAACTTTGGGATCAGGTAGTGAAAAAACTACCTTGTATATATGTGCAAGTAGGGGCCCAAAATGCAGGTGCAAGAAGGTGCTTGACAAAGCCCTAGGCGAGCTAGTCACAGTTCGACTAGGAGCAAGCAGCAGTGTGGAAGCTATTGCCAATAGAGGAGTGAGTTTCAGAGGAAGCCCTTTGGAGGGATTCTAGATAGATGAATGAAGGTGAAGTGTTGTGGAGGAGAAGGTTTGAAGAGCCTTGGAAGGGTACTGTTGAAGACTAGAATAGTGAAGAGTCCCCCAAACCCTTAAAACCCTCAAAATTGCCAAAGGTACTGTACGGTCTGCTGAGAGCCTGAGACCTCAAAAATCCTTGAGATTGGGTCATTAGGAGAAAATGTCCTTTAGAACAAGGTTGATGATTCTTTGAGGAAAGGGTGTCAAATTCCCTATAAAACTAGGAGGGCTAATTAGGCCTCTTCCTTGTAGCCCTAAAATACAAAGCAACCCCCAAATTGGGTGATGACCCAATCATGCCAATACATTGAATAGATGAAAAATTCCCCAAAAACACCTTGGAACTCATGCAATCCTCTGTTGGAACTTGGGAATGGAGTTGAACCCTAGAAGACCCTTACAAGCCTATGTAAGGGAATGAAGATAGAAGATAGAGCTTGCAATGTTGCAAGGTCAAATAGCTGAACTTGGTGGTCAAGGTAGGTAGGTCAGGGGGTCCTTGAATGTATAAGGTATCCTATAAACCAATCACAAGTGTTAGGAGCACACTTGGGTCCTTGGGCAAGGATCAAAGCATAGACTAGCTAGTCTATCCTAGCCTCCCCATCAGATTGGTATCAGAGCCTCTTAAGGCTTGGGAAGTGAATAGTGGATGTTTCAACCATCAGAAGAATCAATTGGATCATCACATAAGAAGAAAATGGTGACTAATGAAAATCTTTCTAAGAAGGTGGAAGATCAGGAGGAAGGTAATAGACTCTTGCAGGAAAGATTGATGCAAATCGAGCAACTCTTGGATGATGTCCAAGCCAAAGCTGATAAGGTGAAAGATAGGATGGAGGAGTAGGATGCCAAAGGGAAAGAGATAACCATTGATGATGATGTACCTACACCTGATCCTCCAATTCAAGATGAGCAATTTCTTAAAGCCCTAAAGGCTATCACGGGCAAGGCACTTGAAGGTGTCCCATTACTGACAGGCAGGATGGATATAGATCTTGTGATGCAATCGATTGAAGGCATGGAGAATCACTTCAAATGTGAAGAGATCTCAGAGGCACAAAAGGTCAAAGTGGCCAAGTCTAGGTTGAGAGGACAAGCTTTAACCTGGTGGAACTACTTGCAAGGTGAAAGAGAGAAAGAGGGAAAGAACCCAATCTCTAATTGGAAAGAAATGGTGAATAAAGTGAAGGAAGCATACCTACCAACAGATTATGAAATCCAGCAGCATAGGAGGAGATTGAATCTCAGATAGAAGGAGATGGATGTAGCCACCTACACTGAAGAGTTCCACAAGTTGAGCTTGAGATCCAAGATCAAAGAAGAAGAAAGCATTAAAGTGGAATGGTACCTAAGTGGTTTGAAATGGAGCATAGTTGAGGAGATGAGTTTTTTTACTCCCACCATAGTACTTGGTTGTCAGCATATGGCACAAAAGCTTAAAGAGAAACAAAGAAGAAAGAAAGAACCTAACTCCAAGAATAGGGGAAGAGGTAGAGACTCTAGAGGGGGTCAAAGAGGAGGTTCTAGTAGAGGTGGTGAATCAAGAAGCCAAGGGGAGAGTAGACTCTTGGAACAAAGTTCATAAAATAGTACAAGAGGATCTTATGGTAGAGGAAGAGGTTCTTAAGGAAATAGAGGAAGAGGAGTAGGAAGAAGTAGCTCCTACTTTGCCACCATGAAGTGCTATCAATGTGGACAGCTTGGACACCCTACCTATAGGTGTCTTGATAAACCATCAGCCTCAAATAATGAGAAGAGGGTAGCCTATACCCAAGAAGATAGCAGCAGCTCATGCACTAATGAGTTTAGCAAGTTAGAATCAGAAATGGGTGAGAATCTAATGTTCAGGAGGGTACTTATAAGGCAGCCTAATCAAGGTGAACCTAAGCAAAGGAGGGCTCTTTTTAGAGTCAGGTGCAAGATACAAGGCACGGTTTGCAAGGTTTTTATGGATTCAGGGTCCACTAATAACATTATAGTAGAGGAAGCAGCAAAGAAGCTAAAACTTACAAAGGTTCCCCATGCAAATCCATACAAGGTGACTTGGTTGAACTAGGAGCAAAGTGTGCTAGTTAATGAGTAGACATGGGTAGAGTTTTCTATTAGAGGCTATAAAGATAGCGTTCTTTGTGATGTCTTGCCCATGGATGCATGCCATCTTCTATTGGGAATACCATGGAAATTTGATAGGAAGGTGATCTATGATGGAGAAGAGAACTCCATTTCTTTCAAGAAAGATGGAAGAACATTCCAAATTTAGTCCATAATTGAGAATGAAGAAGGTACTTCTAGAACACCTAGTGTGTTTCTTAGCAGTGGTAAGGAGTTTTTGCATGCACTACATGATGAGGAGACCATAGGATGTGCTATCATGGTGAAGCCAAAGGAGGAAGACAAGAAGTTGCAGGTAGAAACACCATTGGAAGTGCATCAAATGCTGGAAGAATTCAGAGATATAGTAAGTGATGGAACCCTTGCCACCTTACCTCCAAGAAGAGCTATAAGTCATCAAATTGACTTTGTACCCAGTGCATCTCTACCTAACAAAGCAGCCTACAAGCTTACCCTGGACTAGAACAAGGAAGTGGAAAGACAAGTGCAAGAGTTATTGGATCAAGGGAGGATCAAGAAAAGTATTAGTCCATGTGCAATCCCAGTGGTCTTAGCATCCAAGAAAGGAGGAAAATGGAGACTTTGCACAGACTCAAGGGCTATCAATAGGATCACTATTAGGTATAGGTTCCCAATTCCAAGAATAGAAGATTTGATGGATTGTTTAGGAGGAGCTATGTACTTCACCAAGCTAGATTTAAAGAGTGGTTATCACCAAATCAGAATTAAGGAGGGTGATGAGTGGAAGACCACTTTTAAGACCACAGATGGTTTGTATGAATGGCTTGTGATGCCATTTGGGCTTACCAATGCCCCAAGCACCTTCATGAGGTTAATGAATGAGTTCTTGAAGGACTTCACAGGCAGATTTGTAGTGGTGTATCTAGATGATATACTCATCTATAGAAAAACAAAAGTAGAGCATCTTGAGCACTTAAGGTTGGTTATGAAGAAGCTACATGAAGAGAAATTAGCCATCAATCTAGAAAAGTGTGAGTTCATGCAGCAAGATCTAGTTTAATTAGGCTTTGTGGTGTTCCAAGGTACGCTAAAAATGGAACCAAGCAAGGTGGAGGCAATCTTGAATTGGCCTGCCCCTAAAACAGGGATTGAAGTTAGAAGTTTTCATGGCTTGGCACAATTTTATAGAAAGTTTGTGAGGAACTTCAGTGGGATATGTGCACCAGTTCTTGAAACCATCAAAGGAGGACTGAAAACTAAGTTCAAGTGGACTGAGGCAGCTGTGAAAGCATTTCAAACATTGAAACAAGAGGTAGCCACAAAACCTATCTTACTCTTGCCAACTTTTGATAAGTTGTTCACCATTGAATGTGATGCAAGTGGTGTAGTAGTAGGGGGTGTATTGAGTTGGGAAGGAAGGATTGTGTTATTCTTTAGTGAGAAACTCAATGAGGCAAAGAAGAAGTATTCAACTTATGACTTGGAGTTGTATGCATTGGTACAATCTCTCAAGAAGTGGAGGCATTACCTTTTGCCAAAAGAATTTGTTGTCTTTACTGATAATCAGGCTTTAAGCTACATAAAAACTTAGGAGAAGCTTAGTAACAAGCACTTGAAGTGGATGTAGTATCTCCAATCCTTTACCTTCACAATCAAGACAAGAAAGGGCAGCTCAACAAGGTAGCAAATGCCTTGAGTAGGAAGTTATTGACTGTCCAAGAGGTATAGCTGCAAAGCATTGGAATAGTAGGTTTTAAAGACTTATATGAGGAGGATGAAGACTTCTCACAAGCCTACAAGGTGTGCCTAGAGTTTGAGAACCATTTTCATGGTGAGTTTGTAGATTATACCCTTCAAAATGGATTATTGTTTAAAGGTAATTAGCTTTGTGTACCTAGAGGATCCATGAGGGAAAATCTGATTCAAGAGAAGCATAATGGAAGTCTTAATGGTCATTTTGGCATAAACAAAACATTGGAGTTAGTACAGAGATACTAATTTTGGCCTAAGCTAGCAAGGGATGTCAGGAGTTATGTAGAGAAATGTGGAGTATGTCAAAGAGCTAAAGGAGGTTCAAGCAATGCAGGACTCTATCAACCTCTACCAATTCCAAATAGGCCTTGGGAGTGTGTAAGTATGGACTTTGTGATTGGACTCTCTAAAACCAAATTAGGTATGGATAGCATCTATGTTGTAGTAGATAGGTTTTCTAAAATGAGTCATTTCATTCCTTGCAAAACTACTCATGATGCAAGCTATGTAGCACATCTCTTTTTCAAGGAGATAGTTAGGATTCATGGAATCCCTTTGAGTATTGTGTCAAATAGGGATAGCAAGTTCATGGGCTATTTTTGGAAAAATTTGTGGAAAAGGCTGGGAGCTAATCTCTCTTTTAGTTTAGCATACCATCCTCAAACTGATGGTCAAACTGAGGTCATCAATAGGGTAATTGGCAACTTGCTAAGGTGTTTGACAAAGGAGTATGGGCAGACTTGGGATCTTGTTATATCTCAGGCTGAATATGCTTACAATGATAGTGTAAATAGGACCATAGGAAGAAGTCCTTTTGAGATAGTGTATGGAAGACACCCTAGAGGAGTGTGTGAGTTGAGAGACTTAGGTTCTATGGAGTTGAAGAGTGGACAAGTTGAAGATTTTACTCAAACCATCAAGGAGGTTCAAGAGAAAGTGAAGAAAACCATTATGGAATCCACTCATAAACTCAAGGCTAAAGTAGATGAAAAGAGGAAAGAAGTATAGTTTTAGATTGGGGACTATGTCATGGTCCATCTTAACAAATCAAGGATGCAAAAAGGCATGCCCACTAAGCTACAGATGAGGAGAGTAGGCCCATGCAAGATTGTAGCCAAATATGGAGAGAATGCATACAAAGTGGACTTTCCATCAGACTTAGCCATCTCACCGGTGTTTAATGTTGTAGACTTGATCAGATTCAAGGGAGATATCAGCTAGCAAGGTGCAACTCCACCAAAGGTACTGCAAGATATAGACACCAATGCAATGCCCAAGAAGAAGCCAACCAAAGTAGAGAAGGTTTTGAAATACAGAGTGAAGAAGACCACAAGGCATCAAGTTTACATGGAGCACTTGATCAAATGGAAGGATCAGCCTAAATCTGAAGCCACCTAGATTGAGGAAGGACAGTTCAAGAAGTTTGGAATTGACTTGGCTCTTCTTGACCCCAAAGTGCCTTAGTTGTGCTGAGGGGGAGTATGGTGTAGGAGCACCCTTCTATGGGCTCCCACCTTCACATTTTTGGTGTGTTAATCTTCCTGAGAGAAGCATGTAATTAAAATAAGAGCTTGAAGCTCATTTTGTTTGAGTGTCTAGGCCTAGGCTAGGTCCTAGTTGGTCAGTTGGTCTTTTCTTGTAGCTGGCACAAAGATTCAAGGAATGTTTTCATCCTGAGTTCTTTGATTTATTATGAGCTTAGAATTCTAGGGATAGATGTTTGGTTGTGGTTTGAGCACATGTGTGCCTTGGAAAGACCTCAAATTGGTCATTTGGTGGTGTAAGAGCAAAGATGCTCAAGCAACAAAAAGTTGCTAAAAAGTTGCCAGTAACTTCTCAAAACTTGCTTAGCAACCTTTACTTTGAAGTTTCTAATCCTTGAAAAGTGGTTAAAAGCCCTAAAACCAACACTCATCCTAAGGTAAGGGTATTTATGACTTGAAAAACCCTAATTTGGGGGTTGGATATCATTTTGTGTATGGCTAATGTACGGGAGACCAGACTATGTATGAAAATAGTGTTTGACAGTCATTGTAATGGCTTGAAGTGTTGGAGTTGTGTGTTGTTGTTGATATATTATGCTTGTATAATTATCTTGTGTTTTGTTTACTTCATTTATCAGTATCTAGGTTAGGTTTTGTGTGTTTAGTTTGTTTTTCATTAGCTTATCAAGCTTGACAGTCCACTATTCAGTTCGGTGGCACTGATGGAGTAGGGCCTGTAGATCCTATCCCCACTGTGGTAATTCCATGGCACTTTGGGATTAGGTAGTGAAGACCCTACCTTGTATATATGTGCAAGTAGGGGCCCAAAATTTAGGTGCAAGAAGGTGCTTGACAAAGCCCTAGGGGAGCTAGTCACAATCTGGCTAGGAGCAAGCAGCAGTGTGGAAGCTATTGCCGATAGAGGAGTGAGTTTCAGAGGAAGCCCTTTGGAGGGATGCTAGATAGATGAATTAAGGTGAATTGTTGTGGAGGAGAAGGTTTGAAGAGCCTTGGAAGGGTACTGTTGAAGAGTAGAACAGTGAAGAGTCCCCCAAACCCTTAAAACCCTCAAAATTGCCAAAGGTATTGTATGACCTACTGAGAGCCTAAGACCTCAAAAATCCTTGAGATTGGGTCATTAGGAGAAAATTTCCTTTAGAATAGGGTTGATGATTCTTTGAGGAAAGGGTGTCAAATTCCCTATAAAATCGGAAGGAGGGCTAATTAGGCCTCTTCCTTGTAGCCCTAAAATACAAAGCAACCCCCAAATTGGGTGATGACCCAATCATGCCAATGCATTGAATAGATGCCAAATGCACCAAAAACACCTTGGAACTCAAGAAATCATTTGTTGGAACTTGGGAATGGAGTTGAACCCTAGAAGACCCTTCTAAGCCTATGTAAGGGAATGAAGCTAGAAGATAGAGCTTGGAATGTTGCAAGGTGAAATAGTTGAATTTGGTGGTTAGGCTAGGTAGGTCAAGGGGTCCTTGAATGTATAAGGTATCCTATAGACCAATCATAGGTGTCAGGAGAACACTTGGGTCCTTGGGGGCAAGGATCAGAGCATAGACTAGCTAGTCTATCCTAGCCTCCCCATCACTAACTCTGTCTAGTCCCGCTATCTCTAAGGATCCTCCGTTAGATAAAATTTTTCTCAATATGCATCTTGAAGAATGGTATCTTCATATGTATCATAGCTTAAAATATGGTTCATTACATGGGTTGAAAACTAGAAATTATAGAAATAGAATTTGAAATCTCACAACCAATTATAAAATTCTTGTAGATGTCCTCCATAAGCATTCCTACGATGGCCTTTTGCTTAGATGCCTTGGTAAAAGTAAAATCCCTATTGCTTTACAAGAAGATCATGCTATATCTTGTGAAGAACATTTTAGTGGAAATTCGTTGGTTAAAAATCTCCTTTGCATGGGGAACTATTGGAAAATTATGGAACAATCTACTCATTTTCTTTTGTCAAATAGTGCCCTCAGTACCAACATCATAAAAATCTGATTCATGATCTTTCTTATGAATTATGTTTACATGTTCCTCCATGGCCCTTTAGTGTTTGGGGCCTAGATCTCATTGGAAAGATATCTCCCCCTTCTTCTCAAGGACACATATATTCTTACAACCACCAACTATTTTACTAAGTGGGTTAAACTTGTCCCTCTTCGTTCAACTACTATGAAAATTATTTTTTATTTCACTCTTCAAAATATCATCACTCAATTTGGTATTTCCATGGAAATTATCTTTGATAATGGAAATCAATTTCAAAGAAAAGAATTAAAAGATTTCCTTGAGAAATACCACATCCATCAATGTTTCTCTACTCCTTATTTTCCCCAATCTAATGGTCAAGTTGAAGCTTCTAATAAGGTCATTAAACAAATATTTTAGAATACTATTGATAAGCATGCTAAGGATTGGCATATGCAATTAACCTATGCTTTATGGGCTTATAGAACAAGTATCTGTATTGCGACTGGAACATCACCTTATAATTTGGTCTATAGAACTAACACAGTTATCCCTTTAGAGCTAGAGATTCCTTCTTGAAGAGTTCCGTTCAAGGGTCTAGTTGAAAAAGATACTTTTAGAGAGAAATGATTACAAGAGTTTGAGATATTAGATGAGAAACATATTAATTCTTTAGAACATATCATGGCCTATCACAAATATGTCAACAAAACATACAATGGAAAAGTGATTGAACGCTCCTTCTCAGTTGGTGACCTAGTTCTCTATGAAAATTAGAGAAATTTGAATGCTCCATCTGGTGAAAAAGAAAAGTTTAGTCCTAATTGGCTAGGTTCTTACATTGTCACAAAAGTGTATGGCTCTAGTGCATATAGAATTGTTGATATGAATGGTGTGCCTCTTAAGGAACCTATAAATATTATGCATCTGTGTCGTTATATGCTTGATCATTAATCCTTACTTTATGTTTTCTCAAATGTGATGTATATTATTAAAAGGTTATAATTTAAAATGTAAGTGCATATCTTTTGTCATCAATTCATGTTTCTTCCTTTAAATTTATTGTGTTATTAATCATAGATTAATCACAAAAATAATAAAAAGAGATAGTAAACATGTAAGCCCATCACACACACACACACACAGATACACACACACACACACACACACACACACACACACACACAAAGAAGGTACTGAACAAAATGTATTTGATATCAAAATAGTACATCAAGCATCATCCATAGGATTGTGAGGCTTGGATCTCTTAGATCTAGGTCAGGATGATGGTACTTCTCTATGTATGGTTGAGGTAAAGGTATGGCTCTGGGATGGGCTCCTCTTTGACCGGCTATGAGATTTGCGGTGTTTCTCCCATAACTCGTGCTCTAAGTACTCCACCCTTTCTGCCTACAATTATAGCTACACCACTACACGTGCGAAGATATCCCTATGTCTATGAGGATCTCATGCCCCCTCATAGTAGATTTGTGAGGTAGAAGGAATAATCCATGACACAACTATGCACATTGAGGCATCTCTCACAAAGGATTTCTACTCCTCTATGCTAGCTGCATATCACATTTTTAGTTTATCATTATCCCATATTCATAAATTTTGTAGTTATTCTAAATTTTTTCATACTTGGATCTCCCTCACAGAAGTTGGGATATGTGTCTCAATGGGGTGCTATGGGTGGTGGTAAGCTAGACTCCCCTCACTCAGCCTGCCTCATCTAGGGTGGGAGCATCTCCAGTTGAGTATGTGTTGATCGGTTTGAAGGGGCCTAGCTTCTATTGGAGATGGTGGTGCCTCATCTACTACACCACCTACTACTGGAACTTCCTCACTACCTTCTATCTCCATGGACTCTCTTCCTAGTGGTAGGTCCTGCTCCTCATCCTTATCTTCGTGTTGAGCCCTGAAATATGAATTTGGTTCTCCAGTAGGATAGTCATTTGGGAACTCGATTCTTGTACCCTACACTCTTACATGTATCTCAAGTAGTCCCTTGACACTCTCGCATCCTTGATTGTAGGGGGACCTCTACATCATCTAGACTCTCAGTATCTATCAGCTCTATATCATTGATAGTCAGCCAAGTTATTGTCCTAGGCCTCCTTATGTATCTCTTCTCATGTGTATATCAAGGTAGCTATATTGAGGGACCTGCTAAAAACTAAACTATTGCATCACTCTCTCATAATAGTAGGGAACCACTATATAGTCATGTCTTCCCTCTAGTAGCCTTCATCTCTACATCCATATGAGTTATCCTGCTGAGTCTGACCATGCTACCATGTGACAGTAGGGCCTTCACACAACCTCTATACCTGGTAGTCAGTCTATTCTGACCCTCTAGTATAGAACATCACCAAATTGATAGGAATAGCCCAATATATATGTAAATACTCTCAGTGACTCAACTAGTATGTCCACAATTCATCCTATAGGCCTCGTACATATAAAGTTATCAAAGGCCAAAACCTATACGAGTGTACAAATTATTAGGTTGTGCCATTGATATTTGATGAGCTTCTCAAGCTCATAGTAAAGGTGTGCAAGCATGCTCTGACCCCATGCATATATTGTGGACTCTCTCTCCATGTGACAAAAAAAATATGTAAGAGGAGTGCAGAAGATGGTTCCCTTCGTATCGGGCATCACTACTTTGGAAATGGTTCAAAGTATGATCCTCCTCATCAGAGGACTCCATCCAAGAAGAATACCCTTCAGGATCACCTAGTTGGGTCTTCTCTCTCTCTATATATATGGAAGTCCCATACAATACTCAAAGCATCTCTTGATCTCCACTAGAGAATAGTTGACCCATGGTCTAACCATCAGTCCTTAGTTTGGAAGATGTAAGATCTCATGAACATCCCCTAGTGTAAATATCATTTTCCCAACAAGTAGATGGAATGAGAATGTATCCTCATCCCATCTCTCTATCACTGTTATTAGCATAGCTCTGTGAAATCAAATATGAGGTAGTCGATATACCTAGTAGAGCTTAGTGTCTTTCATAACCTATGTCTCTACTGCATCTGTAATACCCACTCGTAGGTTGTTTTTAGGTTGCTTCGTGTTTTAGGTGATTGATCAAATTCTTTTAGGTCACTTTTCATGTGATCGATTATTGTTTCATTAATGAGGAATATGGATTTTTGTTATATGTTTATAATGGGTATGCATAGATTAGATGATGATGTTTCAAGATGTTAGATTACATGTTTTATATTGATTATGATGTACTTACTGCATACTTGCATGTGTATGGTGATTATGTGTCTATATTTATTTGACGTGTTTGTACGGTAGAGGACAGAGACATAGTTACTCACATAGTCAAGATCCACATGTCCGACCGTACCCTATCATTGTTTGTTATATATTGCATGTACATGCTTTGTCTTGTGATGACAGGTTTGCAGGTACAGGGCATCATCTTCCCTGAATTGGCAGGAGTGAGCGTGCCCACAAATATTCATCTCAATGGTAAAGAGGGGAGATAATACACAGACCCAAAACCCTAACCTAAACCTAATTGTCCTAGGATTGGACAAGTGTTTGTATGACTACCTTACCCGAATTCACTTGGTTGGCATGAATTCATGGATCATGTTCTTGAGTCTGTGCATGGTTTTAGTTTGCTTGATTTACTGTGCTTGATTAAGTTGATTCATGATTATTTAGGTGATTTTATATGATTATCGATGTTAGGATTATAGTTGAATTTAATGATTTAATTATATTCCTATGGTTAATTTGGAAAATTATCTAAAGTCAATTATTTGATTAATTAGAAATAATTGATTATTTAATTGAAATTGGATTTTATTATGTTTGAATGTATAATTAAATAATTGAATATTTTAATGCATGCTTTAGGATGTATTAAATATTTAATTTATTTAATTTGAGTTTTAATTATTAACATGTGCTTAATTGGAAAATGATTTGGATTATGCTTGCTTATTTTATTAAATGATTAAATAATTAATTGCATGAATTTGTGATGCATTAAGTATTTAATTTATTTAATAAATGAATTTAAATTATAACATGTGCAAATTGGAAAAAGGTGTTTGTTTTCAAAAAGAGAACTAGTTTTAAGAAGTCAAGTTGAGTTGTGCATTTAAAAGATATTTTTAATTAATTAATTGTATTTTCTTTCAATTTTTGAATTTGAGTTGGATTAGGAGTTATCTAATGAGTCATTTTTTGATTTGGAGTTAACTAGGAGTTAGCTTTTGAGTTGTCTTTTGGGATTTCTTGAATTGGGGAATGGAATTCCTATTAGGAGATTTTTGCATTCATTTTTGGGAGAGAGGTTTTGGAGAAGATTTTTGGGGAAGCTTGTGTGTTTGGCATTTTTGGAGATTTGTGGATTGTTGTGGTTGCATGTTGGTTTGAATTTATTTGTGCATATGGATTGGACACATGTTTGCAACATAGTTTTCAGATCTGCAATTTGGGCTTGATTTTGGAGAGAATTCTATTCTCAGATTTACAAGGGTTTTCATTTTCAGTTTCTGAAATTGGATCTAAGGTAGGCATTAAATTTTGCCTGTTATCTCTGTTTCTACTTTCATTTGTCTTTCTATGTTTTTGATAGATCTAGGTATTCAGAAACCCTAGTGTAGCTAATTTTTGTATTTTATTATTACTTGGCATTGTAGTGTTACTCTGGCAAAATTTCATTGAATAATTGTTTATGGTTCTCCTACAAATTGAAATATTAAATCTGTTCTATAGTATGACTATAGGGAATGATGAAATAAAGTTCTAATGAGAGAAAATCCAATTTTAGATAAAATATCCAATTCTGGTTAAAATGTGTGTTGGCTGGAAAAAGTACAGTCATTATAAAAATGGTCAATTTAGGTGCAAGATTAATCTAATATTGTATGAATAATATATGTATTTTTACTCTTTTAAAAAGAATAGATTCCTTTGAAACAAAATCTTGAATTTTGTATTTTCTTCCAAAAAATTGGAACCTGGGTTTAATTCAAAATATAAATATATATTAAACCTGTTATTAAAAAAATATATATTCAATAAATAAATTAGAAGTTATTTGGCAATGTTTATTTGAAAAGCTTTATTCATATTAAAAAAAATGGAAATGGAAATTGGTTTTAAATAAAAAAAAATTGATTAACTTTATGGGGGCGGGGGCCACCACACCCCCCAACCCCCATCCTCCTGCATGATGGTAGAGAGTACTACTGCCAACAGTACTAACTCTGCCGAGGCAGAGGGAGTACTATCGGGTGCTGCCCTGTGGCAGCGCCAGCGCGGGGTAACGTGGAGGCAGGGGCATGGGACCCGTCGGGTTCCCCCCCCCAACACCTTGTTTTTTTTTGTTATTATTAATAATTTTAATTTACGTAAATTGTAATATGTTAATTTTAAATTTAGTTTATATTTTATTTGTTTTATTAATATGTTATTTAATGTTTAATTTATAATTATTTTTAGTTTATTAAGTGATGATTAACTTAGTTAATATACATACATACATACATAGTTAGTTTTTATATATTATTTTATTTTTGTGAGTTATATTAATCTAATCTAAATTAATGTATAAATATTTTAGATTAGTTAAATAATTGTAAATTAATTTTGTTTAATGAATTAATGAAAATTAGTTTTGCAAAATTAATTTGGATTAATTTTTAGAGATATTTTTGTTTGACAGTAAATTGATCTAATTGATTAATTTGATTAGATTAGATGCTTGTCAATTTGATTCTGATAGGATATAAGAGTTCGTTGAATTTGATTAAAATTAAATTAAGGAGTTAATTTTGAATTGATTCATCTGACTATATACAGGGATTTAACTGAACATAAGTTTTAGTATCTGAAAATTGATTATAGTGAATGTAAATCATTAGCCCTTTCTGAAGAACATTGACTTGACAAGTGCATGTGTAAATAATAAAATAGGACATTTTTATTTGTTAATACTGAAATTGGGCAAATTTTCTATTGAATTCCTAGAACGTCATTAGGAAATGATTCTCTTTATGAGTGACTTTAGTATGCTCGTTATGTCATGATTCTTTTGTCATTATTATGTGAACTATATTCTATTTGGTTTATGTTCATTATGAAGTTTCGGTGCTTCTAGTTCCTATTCAGATCTTTATTGTGAGTGTTGGTTTATTGTTTCTGAACTATATACATGTGCATCTTGTGATGCTGGGTATTAGATGGCTTAGGGGAAACAGAGGCAGGGATATGTTTTCAGTGGATTGTATCTCTATATCATGTTCATTATGTTTGTGCCTATTTTGTTTATGCTTTGATCTTATGGGCTCTTATTGGATTATATCTATTTTTTTGGTATCTGTGTAATCATTTGGGTTTCTATGTGTGAAACTGCATTTAGGATTACTCGGTTGTATACCTGTTGGATGTTTATGTGATTATGAGCCTAGGGGAGATTGATTAAGTGCATCTTAGGGGAGTGGCTTACAATAGGGGCTGAGACCCAAAGTGGTCAGCACCTGGGTAACCTATTGTGAGTTATGTAATTAAGTGATAACATAGTAATTAAAATGTGTAGAGTTCATTTAAAAAGATAATTTAGAGTATGGTTATGATTAGAATTCCTCATATCTGAGAGAGAGTATTCTAATCCCACATGGATTGTATTGAGGGTCTGGGGCCTAGAGTGGTCAGTTCCAGGGTAACTCAATGCTTGAGGGTTCAGGGTCCAGAGTGACCAGTCCAGGGTAACTCAAGTAGATAGACATGTGATGACACTCCCATAGAATGTAGCCTAAGTCATCTCTTGAGTTTTCTATTTATGCCTCTGGTTTAGTGTGTTTCACCTTTCACCTTATTGATGTATACCTTGAGTAGAGAGCTTTCAGGATTCCTTACTCAGTGATTTTATCCTTGTTTGGTTTTGGTCATCTGATTGGGGTTTGTGGTTATCTCATCAGCATGGTGGGGTAGACCTTTGTGGTTCTACACGGATGGGTGGTAGTGATTCTTTACCATTTGAGATTCGATGTCTTGGTGTCGGTGCTATTGGTACTTCTGCAGTTGGATGCCTTTATGGTTCTTCATTGATTCTTCATTATTGGTTTCTTATCATACCTTCATTTATGTAGTCCTATATTAGAGTATCGCATGTGATATCTAATATGATCATTGTACTTTTATGTTAGATTTTTTATTACATACCCTGTGACATGTGCAGTGGATGTTAGTGTATTAGTTATCATGGATGTCCATGATGATTGTATATATTGTTGTAAGTTGTATTTGAATCATTTATGATATGGAATATTTTGTTATGTTTCTTTAGTTGTATTTTTTTCTTAAGTAATTCTACATCATGGGACCCTCGAGATTTGT